>VXBP01005834.1:0-45004 GCA_013400115.1 Rhinopomastus cyanomelas
TACTATCCCCTTCCCCCTTCAATCCTAGTTTAAAGTCGTCACCAACTGAGCCAGGAAAAAAGGTGCATGTCACAAGGATACTTTGTGTTTTGCCATATCTTGTAAGTTAGTATGTAACTTGTTGATATATATGTCTTTGGAAGACCCATCATTCAAAAATACAAACTACAGAATAGAGGATGCTTTCTGTAATTGTCCAAATGAATCACAGAATCACAGAATCACAGAATATTAAGGATTGAAAGGGACCTTAAAAGATCATCTAGTCCAATCCCCCTGCCAGAGCAGGATCACCTAGACCAAGTCACACAGGAACACATCCAGGTGGGTTTCAAACGTCTTCAGAGTAACAGAATAAATTAATAATAACAGAATAAATACATGACTATGAAGGACGCTGTCCACATGGGTGCTCATCTTCCTTAATCTTTAATTCCACAGGTGATTTTCACAAATAGGACCAGTGGTCGCTA
Organism: Rhinopomastus cyanomelas; assembly: GCA_013400115.1. Lineage (NCBI taxonomy): Eukaryota > Metazoa > Chordata > Aves > Bucerotiformes > Rhinopomastidae > Rhinopomastus > Rhinopomastus cyanomelas. Next base: position 474 of record VXBP01005834.1, read on the forward strand.
GAATTAGAGCTCACATACCTAATTACATCATGGGCTAGCTCTTAGAAGGCTGTATTTTTGAGGGGATAAAAAAAAAAATCACGTTGTAAATCAGCTCAACGCAGATGAACCTCAGTTATCCCAGATTATGATTTAACAATCCTGTGATTTCCATACTTTCATGCAGAAATTCTGTACTCGGCCTGACACAAAATGGATGAGAGAATGTGCTGTCCAAACTTAAAGATTGGTGAAAAAGTACAAGAAGTTTAGAGGAAAAACCCCTAAAAGGAATATAAGCTAGAAGAAATTATTTACAACAGTCTTTTTTTCTTTTCAAGAAGGTTAAAATTTATTGTATTACATAGAATCACAGAACATTAGGGATTGGAAGGGACCTCAAAAGATCTAGTCCAATTTCCCTGCCACAGCAGGATCCCCTAGATCCAGTCACAAAGGAACATATCCAGGCAGGTTTGAAATGTCCCCAGAGAAGAAGACTCAACAATGCCCCCATGTCAGCTCATTCCACTTCTCTGTCACCCTCACTGGGAAGAAGTTCCTTCTCAGATTGATGTGGAACCTATTATGTTCTAGCTTACACCTATTTCCCTTTTTCTTATCATTACATGACACTGAGAAGAGTCTGGCTTCACCCTTCTGACACCCACCCTTCATATATAAATAAACATTAATGAGTCAAGGGGCAATGGCTGTAAGCTGGAACATAGGAGGTTCCACATATATATGAGAAGGAACTTCTTCACAGTGAGAGTGACAGAGCACTGGAAGGGGCTGCCCAGGGAGGTTGTGGAGTCTCCTTCTCTGGAGATGTTTAAGACCCGCCTGATGTGTTCCTGTGTGACTTGGTCTAGGTGATCCTGCTATGGCAGGGGGATTGGACTAGATGATCTTTCGAGGTCCCTTCCAGTCCCTAATGTTCTGTGATTCTGTGATACCACTCATCTCCTTTTCTCTAAGCTAAAGACCCAGCGCCCTCAGCCTTCTTTACAAAGGTGTTCTACTTCCTTCATAATTTACGTGGCTCTGTGCTGAACTGTCTTCAGCAGTTGTGTCCTTGTTGTACAAGAACTTCCATAGGCAGAAAGTATCAGTTCCTGAGATAACTTCTAACCTCACGAAACATAGCATCATAAAAAACCAAGCCACAGAAATTTAAATTAGGAATTATGCACAGATAACTTCACTGTGCAGATGGCCTTCCAAATGAACAAACGTCTGAAAGCAGTAGACTTTCAGTCTTTTGAATTGTTCCAGATGAGCTCGGATACCTATGTCAATATTCCTACTTAAAGGCTGTTTTAGAGCCTAACTTCTCTGCTGATTTAATTTACATTCCTATTCTGACTACCTTACACTTAGTCATTCTCACGGCAACATTGTCCTTCTGCTTATGCTCCTGATGTATGTGAACACATATATGTAGAACAGTCATGTGTCTACCCATTTTTATGTTTGTGGGAACTGTGTTTTTTTTTTCCCTTTTCTGATAATGCATGCCTCTCTTCTATTTACCCCGGCAGTCTTTCTCTACATTTCTTTCAGTTTCAGCCCATGGGTGTTGAAGCATATTTGCATTGTTTGCTGTATTTTATTCTTTTTTCACTTCATCACTGCTTTCCTGCTCCTTTTCATCCTTTACTTTTGTGTCTTCCCCGATCTGTTCTATTTTTCATTCCTCTATTGCCTTCGTTCACTTCCTTTTTGCCATCCACTGTGTTCTGATTCCTTCTATCAACCCAAAGTTTCAGAAGTGCCACTCCAGATTAAATCGAAGTCTCTAACTAGGCTAGCTTCCTGTCTCCTGAGTGGCCAGTGACCACAAGTATGTAGGTGAAAATACTTTTCTTATACTACAGAAATTCTCCTAGTCTCTGGTAAATTATGATTCCTGGCTGTCTTTGTAGTTCATAATACAACCAACATTTCTTCGCAAATCAGCTGGCTATTTACTGAACTCCTGTCAGTTTTAGCACAAAAATCAGCAGCAAAGTGTTTCCAGAATTTAACTACACATTGTATTTCTGACATATTAGTTTTGAATCTATTGATGTTTGATATCAACTAGTTGTATTGGAAGAGACACTGAACCTTGGTCTCTTTACCAAACAGAACTGTTGTTGTTTGAATGTGGTTACACATTTCTTGTGTACATTGATATTATTGTGTTGCTATTTTACCTTATCACCAGAGTTCCATGAGAGTTTTTCTTTTCTGAAGAGTTTTGAGGACCTTTTCCTAAGTGGTAATAATCAATTAGCAGTAATAATCAATTAGCAGTCAATGCACATGCAGAATCAACCACTCTGCATATAACTTTGAGTCATTTGTTTCTCTGTCATTTTTCATCCCTTTCGCACTGAATATCAATCTGCTTCTTTGGTCTTCAGTCAGTTCCATAAGAACTTCCTTCACATTCAGTCACTGTCTTTATTGTCAAACTCCATCACCTCAATATCTATCAAGATATCTATCCCATCATAGAATAATTTCTTTGAGAGCATTTGATGATCAGCTTCCTTGAATGTCATTTGAAAGTCTAAACAGACTTGATGAATAGAATGTCTATCCTCTGTAACCCATGATTTTTTAGAGAGATATATGATGCATAATGTAATTTTACAAAGGTTTTCTTGTCTTTCTGAGTGTCTGACATCTATCTATGATAAGTCTCATTCTGTTTTTTATTGTGATTGCCAAATGATGTCTGTGTAAGCATCAGGTGTATTAGACTACAGTTATTTGATCCCACTCATATAATTAGAAATTAAAATTTCATTTTGGTTTTATGGAAGCTTTATGTAAGAAGTTACAGTCCTGAGTTGCTAGTTCAGCTATTTTTCCCTGTGGTTTCTTACAAAACACCCGAGCAAAAACTATCATGGCATTTCCCATGTCAGGGACAATCACTCCATAATGCCAATCTTAACAGTGAACCCCTAACCTGTAGCACAAGCCCTACATGCTATCCCAAGTGAGGAGCTTTTACAGTTGGCCATATGATTGGTTAGTGTTCTGATTTAGATACTGGGCTAGAGTTCAGATTAGGATTTGGGTTTGGCCTTAGCATTATGGTTGGGTTAGGGATAGATTTTAAGACTGGAGTTAAGTTTAATTCCAAGTTTAATTGGAGGAGACTGAGGGGTGACCTCATTAATGTCTACAAATACTTGAGGGGTGGGTGTCAGGAGGATGGAGCTGGGCTATTCTCAGTGTCATGTAGTGATAGGACAAGGGGCAATGGTTGTAAGCTGGAACATAGAAGGTTCCACATCAACCTGAGAAGGAACTTCTTCACAGTGAGAGTGACAGAGCACTGGAACAGGCTGCCCAGGGTGGTTGTGGAGTCTTCTTCACTGGACATGTTCAAGGCCTACCTGGACATGTTCCTGTGTGACTTGGTTTAGGTGATCCTGCTGTGTCAGGGGGATTGGACTAGATGATCTTTTGAGGTCCCTTCGAATCCATAATGATTCTGTGATTCTGTGATTAGAGTAAGGCTTTTATGCTTTAAGTTTAGGGTTTTTTTAGTTAGGGCTTACATTGATTTGTCGGATTAAGGTTAGGTTTAAATTTAAGTTAGATTTAAGTTTTGGTTAGGCATGTTTAAGGCTTCATTTCAGTTTAGAATTAAGGCTAGGATTAAGAATTAAGTGTCATTTGGGTTTAGTAAGGAATTAGCGTTTACTACTAGTCTTGCGCTTTTAGGCGTTATGCTTAGATTAGGTTATATCAAGGGTATACTTCATTGGAAATATTCTATTTTGACCTATATTTGGAGCCAAATAGTTAAAACGTTCTTATGCATAAGAAAGTTGGATATCTGCAGTTGGGTTTAGATGAGAAATTATCTCAAGTGTGCCCCAACATGTTGTAAATACTTTCATCCATGTTTTCCATGTGAGCCAGTTAATTAAGTTTCAGAAAACAATAACAAAACTTTTGGTGATGCTGTGTATCAAACTGCAGACTGTGTGATACAAGCAGCATCAGCTCAGCAAGAACATAGCAAAATGCAAGTGATGGCAAGAACCCTGAAAGATGACGTGGCGTTCAATAGAGATATTATCTTGCCTGCAGAAATCTAAGTTAATCATGTGAAATTCCTTCTTGTCCTCAGAACACGTATGGTCAGATGACAGCAAAACAGAAATCATGGCCAACATAAACCATCCACCACTAACATAAGCAACAAGGACACTTCTTTAGGTACTTGGACTGATTAAGGTTTTGATGTGGTACATGCTTTGAGAACAAGCCTGGACTGCTTTATAGAATTGACGAGTGTGTAGCAATACAGCTTGGATTGAAGTCATAAAAAGAGCAGGAACAAACAGAAGCAAAAACTAATCAGTCAAGAAATATGCTTCTAGAAGCCTGATCATTGTGCAGACAAAGGGATCCTGGAATAGATTTAGGAATTTTCCTACTGTAAGATCAAGGTCCTGTTTCATGTATAACCTGAGCTTTCATGTCACCCTATTTATTACCAATGAATATTGGCTACTGTGTTTGCAAAGGGTCTTTTTCTCTGTGAACATAAAAAGAGCGGATTGTCAGAACTGTCACTTAGCAGGAATTGCTGTAACCCTCTGAATCTCTAAAAGCTTTACAGAGCCCGAGGTAAAATGAGAGAAATGCTGTGACTTGACAGCCATTTGCTACTGGACATCATTTCACCTTCAGATCTGCAAGGCATGGAAATAAATAGCACAGCATGACATAGAGAAAAAAGCTGGCTGTAACTTGAGTCAAATTGGAGGAAAAAACCAGCTTTTGGTAGCAATGTATTTTGCACAAATATTCATATATATGCAAAACACTGATTAAAAATTGCTTGGCAGGTCTATTAAAAGAAGCACATAGACAACAACCTCTTAGCTGTTATATGAATGCCTGAAATTGATGCTAATTCCTCCTCAGAATGTGACAAACTTAGCCTACCTACACACAGAGGCTAAAGCAGTGGTGATGACTTGATCCGGTGGATTATGATGTCTGGTCCACACAGACCTGTTTGATCTTTCTCTGTATAGATGAAGTTTGAATGACCAAACTGCAGTTTGTGTAAGACTGTTTCACAGGAAAGTTTTAAGAATGAAGAATTATTAATGCTATTTAATTACTTACCATTATTTAACTAAAAGATAGAATCAGTTCTATTGTTTCAACACAGAATCTTTGTTTGGAAAGGTTCTTTCACACAGTGCAACAGGGTCCTGGAATGCCAAAATATCTGTATAGACCATAGTAATTCTGTGTCTAATAAGCTGTGTTCTGGTTCAGCTTGATGTTCATGATATTACTCCTTGATCCTCATGCAGATCTCAGAAAGCTCACTCACAAGTTTATCCCATGTGATTGTGAGGAACTCTCTCTTTTTTTTTTTTTTCCTTTTATTAACTTCTGAAATGGAAATTATACTTCTGAACTGAAACTATATTTCTGAAATTGTTGATGTATCTTCCAGGTTCTAACTTGTGATCATCAGCACTTGCTTATGCTGCTGAGTACAACAGAAAGTAAAGTCTGTAAAGGTAACACTGGTTCAAATGAGATATGTAGAAGGAAATATTGCATCTTTGGGGCTACCCCACAGGTCTTATGCTTTGCTAAAGATAGGCTTTTCTTTGTGCAGAAGGCACTGTGCATGTGCTGTGCTTACGACAGCGTTCACCGTCATACTCTCTCACAGATTCACCCCTTACACATTGTGTAATGAGCTGAGAATCGAAGAGATGTTGTTTTTGCTTAAGACATAAAAGCTTTTGAGGTTGAAGGGGTCTGCTTTTACACTGGCTCACACAGATATTCTGATAATACTGAAGAAATGCAAGCAATACTAAAATTACCAGATTCTGAGAAAATTAAGGCTGATATTTACCTGATTGTGTGTAAACTTTTGCAGCATTGCTGTGTCCATTGCAATAGTGCCATTGTAGATACTGCACTGTGGATGTCTAATATACTGCTAGTAGTCTAGACTCCTTTTATTGCTGTTGCTATTTGGAGAGAATCCAGAGTTAGATTCTTCTGATCTGAATGTGGGCATCTAATATAGCTCAGACAGGTCTAAAAAACTGTTCATAAGTATACCATATGAATCTCAACCCTGAAGTTCCCAGGATATTAGTTTATACTGCACATGATTTCATTTTATAAGGAATGGTGTGACTGGCAGTTTTTATCATAACATGAATTTCCATGGTTTTGTGGCATCTTATATTTTCCTTGTATTAAACTGTTTGAAACAACATGGACATGGTTTGTAGCCAAACAGGACTTTGTAGTGTGCTACATTTTTCCTGTTGAAACTATTACTAAAATAAAAGCCAAAGCATCTTTCAAGTGCAGATAGATGCAGCTGCAGTTTGTCTTTCCCATCCCGTGAATAATGCACTGGATATTACCACAGCCAACAATTACATGTTTCCACCTACGTGATATCTTCCCCCCAATTACTGTATCTATGCCGTCATGTGTAGGTCCTTTTATGATGTTCAAGTCATTTCATTCTTAATCTAATTTAAAAGAAACAAAACAAAAAAATTCCCTGATGTTGATTTACAGCTGGTTCTCTGTCAATAGAAAAAATTTCCAGTGATTTTCTTCCCAAGGACTCTGTCCATTCTGATTTGTTAAAGATTCTCCCAGAAAGTTTTGCGCCACTACATCCTATTCTAGTTTAGTTGTAATCTTGCAGAAACCTTGTCACAGAAAATATGAGTCTTAATAATATTTTTCCAAGTCACTGACTGGTCTAGTAGGATTTTACTTGCAACTTTAGGAAAAAGTCCTCGAGGGACAGCAGCCAATTACACTGCAATGTCCAAGACCACGGTCAATTTTGTAAGCATATGTTTTCCTGGATTAGAATCTGTAAGGTTTTCTGCCTGGCTGAAATCTAATTTCCTGTTTCACTTCTCTGCTGAAGAAAGCCTCTCTTTCCAGTTTAGCTGTGTGAATGTCAAGCTAATTCTAAAGTAATTATTTTCAGGTACACTTAATACATCTTCTATTTCTACTGGTTTAGATCAATGCTTTAATCAAAGCTGCCGTGGTTTCTAAGGTTTACTTCTTGTAGCTGGATGATGTGAAAGAGAGTTGACATCTTAGAACTCCTGTGCACTGTCAGTTTGGAAGTTACTACGCATTCCCTCAACTATTCCTGCATCAGCCACGTATGAATTCACTACTGCTAAAAGGGAACTTTTTTCTATGTTATTAACCTGACATTGGATACAAGAGTAACTGCTGGGTGGATTCAGCATTCTGTAATGTGCACTGTAGCTGTTGTACCACCGATGTGTGTGAGCAGCCTGGCTCAGTAAGGAAAAAGGAAAAGAAAAGGGCACTCATGCTCTATCATTCGTGTTTCATTCTTGTAAGTGAGGCTCAGGTACACTCCTCGTAAAGCCATCAATAATAACTGTCATGATGCTAGTGGAATAATTAAATAGCCACAGAATCACAGAACATTAGGGATTGGAAAGGACCTCAGAAGTTTATCTAGTCCAATCCCCCTGCCAGAGCAGGATCACCTACACCAAGTCACATAGGAATATATCCAGGCAGATTTGAAATGTCCCCAGAGAAGGAGACTCTATCCACCCTGCTGGTAAGCCCATTCTACTGCTTTGTCACCCTCAGTAGGAAGAAATTCCTTCTCAGATTGATGTGGAACCTCCTGTATTGTAGCTCACACCCATTGTCCCTTGTCCTATCATTAGATACCAATTAGCAGAGCCTGGTTCCATCCTCCTGACACCCACCCTTCACATATTTATAGACATTAATGAGGTCACCCCTCAGTCTCCTTTTGTCCAAGCTAAAGAGACCCAGCTGCCTCAGCCTTTTCTCATCAGGGAGGTGTTGTTCTTTCTTTATCATCTTTGTGGCTCTGCACTGGACCCTCTCCAGTACTTATGTATCCCTCTTGAACTGAGGGACCCAGAACTGGACACAATATTCCAGATGTCGTCTCACCAGGACAGAGTAGAGGGGAAGGAGAATCTCTCCCAGTCTGCTACCCACCCCCCACCTCTGACCTACCCCAGGATGCTGTTGGCCTTCTTGGCCACAAGGACACATTGCTGGCTCATGATCACCCTGTTGTCCACCAGGACCCCCAGTTCCCTCTCTCCTACACTGTTCTCCAGCAAGTCAGTCCCCAACCTATGCTGGTACCTAGGGTTGCTCTTTCTATATGATCTTTTTTTTCCAAAGTGTTTGCATTTCTCTAGGCCAAGGAATTTCATAAAGAATAGGCATCTATAAATAATGGTTTCTGATTTAATCTGAACTACTTACAAGTGAAGGTTGCTCAAGAGTATCAGCTAAGATGTTGTCATTATATTGATACCAATGTTACAAAGTCACAGTGCGAAAGAGTCTGAATTTTCTATTCCTTGCTCAGGATCAATCTTACTTCATGGTGCATCTGTGTTGGTGGTTTCTACACTAGCTATTAAAGGCCATCAAATCAGAATTATGTATTCAAGGATGTTAGCCATTGTTTGTGTTTTTGAATGCAGGAGGTTTTTTGAAGTTACAACTCTTTTCTCATGAAGTTCTTGTAAGTTCTCCTAAGCTGTTAATTTTCTTTGTCTTGACAGTCACAACAGTTCCACTGGAGATTTTTTCTGCCTACGCAAGTTCAGCTTTCCAAAATACGAACATTGCTGTTACAATTGTGTCTTCCAGCGAACGCTGTGTGCTGATTTTGCAAAATCAGCAGGTCCTCAATTATTTTGATAAGGGAACCATCACTTACAGGAACAACTGTTTCAAACTATATGCCCATGTGTTTTTTCCATTCATTCACTCATGAGAAAATTTAGCAAGCTTTACATGCATCATTGACTCTAAAGATGTAGACATAATGGATATAATGCTTTTGTAAAGAGTATCACCCATTTCCTTCAGTTTATGACCACTAAAAAAAATACCATAGGAACCAATCGTGTGATGCCTACAGATGACATTTTTGTTAACCAAGAGCTTAACCCTCACCCTACCAAGTCTAGATACCTCATTAGGAAAAGATAAATTTTCTCTGGCATTAAGTTTGTCTCCACCAACTGTGAAGATTTTCCAGATGATAAAGTGAATGGCAAATGCTTTTTGACAGATAAAATTGGGCAAAATTAATCCGAACCATGTTATGCTCCAAGACATTCACTACAGACATTTGTTTTATAGGGCTTTTGTGGCTTCATGGCCTCTCCAAAAATCCTGCCTGGTACTCAGTGTTAGAAGGGATATTTTTTTCCTCTTAACATACAGCTTGCTTCTCCCTGGCAATGTTGTTTTGTTTAACTAGTTACATGGCCATGGAAGATGTCATTTCTTTCTATTTGACATTTGCAAATGGTTTTCCTTTTCCCCTGTCATCTTTATCAAACCAAAAGAAATCAGTTCTAGACTTTATTGTAACTGGTCTCCTCTTTCTCAACATTGAAGATCTTCTAGAGAAAAACTCGATCATTGTTCTAACTAAAGCCTTACCAACTAGAACAGGAGGTCTGATTACTGCTCTTGCAGGTTTTACTCTTATTTGTATATTTGCCTGTCCCACAACAGGAACTGACTAGATTTATGGTGCAATAACCTTCATATCCTTTCCTTCTGCTCCTCACCATGTATATGTGCAGTTGTTTAAATGTATCTAGACATAGTTTAATTTTTTTAAATTCTTTCTCCATTTTATCACCTATTTCTCCAGTGCTTACTCAGTTCCTCCTAGTTTGATACTTCTTGCACATCCCCACTGCACTCTTTGAGGAGCTGATCAGAACACAAAGCTACCTGAGCAGACTTAACAGTAATCTGTGTTCAAAATGTTAATTTCCCATTTTCTCTACTAGAAACAATTTTTAGTTATCCTGTGCCTCTGTCTGAAAAATTGGGCTATTCAGTTTCAAGCTCTTTTGCATCTTCCAAATCAAGGCTGACATCTCTGTGAACTTTTGCTATTGCTTTGAATTCCAGGCTTCTCTGAAAATTCTAATATTTATGCAGGTGAAAAAGGTAACTTATTTCTGGACCACTCTAAAATGTGCTCACAAGCCCAAAAGGCCAATAAATTAGAAGAAGCAAATGTTTGCAGGTGGCAGGATGTTATTTAGACTGAGGTAAATAGAGATATTTTAGGTACCCAAAGATAGAAGGTCATTTAAGCACAAAATGTGGTATCAGGGGGAGTTTGTTGCTGACAGATACAAGTTCCAAAGGAATATTGATTACCAGCTGCGTTCCTGGATGCTGGATTAACTGTAACAGGTAGAAAGATATTTGGGTTGCTATAGGTAGCAAATAAATACTCCTAGCTCAGTGAAAAACTGAAGAGAACATGAAGAATAAAGATTGGAGTAAACCCAGCAAGGTTGAAACAAAATAAAACTATTAGGTACACTGACAGAATACATTCAGATTCTTCTCTATGACAGCATGCTTTACAGAAAAGGGATCCAAGATTAATAATAACAAAGCAGAAACAGAGTTGAAAAGTTTACAGTGTTTATGATTTTTCACAAATTAAGAAGAGAAGACATTCATATGATATGATCACAAGATTTTTAATGTACATTAACCAAATTCCTCATAATTCTGAATCTTGTTACCTTATACCATAATTTAGTCCAAAAGTTCAGTAAGAACATTGATTGCATATTCTCACTTTAAAAAGTCATTGTGAAAAGCAGCTGAATTATATCTAAAATATTGTTTATTAATCTACTGTCTTAGGGCACAAGCACAAAATACTTTAGGAGGAACTTTCCCATCAGATGGTGTTTGCAGTGTGACAAAGCCTCCTGTTAGAGATATATAAACAGTGAACTGAGAAGAGTGGGCAAGACTCAAAAAAGCTTTACAAGCAAAAAGAGCTTTCCCTAACTGTAATAAAGTGCAAGATACTGTAGTCTGGACCAATAACATATTAGAAACAATTACCAGAGTGTTTGCACTGCTATAAATCAAATTGCTGGGAAGTTCTATAGCAATATATTTCTTGTCTGATATAAAGCCACTGCAATCAGTCAGTATTTATTTCTATAGGATGTTTTGGGAGGGAAGATAAAGCGGCTCAAAGTGATATTTGGAGAAACACTACCAGCTCTGAGCCAAGGATGAGCAGAATACTGTGAAGATGAGGCAGTGGGGGTGAAAGTATAAAGGCGTCTGCTAACACTGAGACAAGCAGCACCAGCCTCTCGCTGGTTCCAGCTGTCGTTGCTCTGAACTCACATCCAAATCTACCCACAGCTTGAGAGAAGATTAGGAGGTTACAGGCGTTTCCATCCCTGGCACGACAGAGGAAAGGGGATGTAGGTGTCTGGTGCAGTTTATTAGAGGACTCTAAGTCATACTGCCTTGGTCAAATTGCCATCCCCTCCTTCTTCATCTAGAAAAGCAAGAAGAGCTGTAGAACAGGTATGACTTATCTTACTGCCAGTGATGAACAAGGAGCTTTATACATAACTGATGCTTATTACAAATGACAAAGAAAAGGGGTGACAGGGTGGGGGAAGGTATGGCTAAAGAGTATGACAACACATTTAATAGGTAGTAATCTACAGATCTGGCAGAAAATCTATTTAAAATGATGTAAGCATACAACTGAAAGAGTTTGGAGAGAGACAAAGTTCATGTTCAATCCTAGGATTAGATTACAGTTAGTAAGACTAGACTACTGATACTTCCACCAGGTAAGCACTGGTTATGATGTGAAGATTAAACAGCTGATTATGGCTATTGAGTTGAACTTCTTCTATTAACGAAATGAGTCAAACCAGATCATTCTTTCTACTTCAACTGGGAATGCCATCACTACTAAGCTAAGCATTAGTAGAGGAAGGAGGAGGTGACAAATTATGTTGTTCACATCATTGCATGCTGTATAAATACAGTTATCAATGTTTAAATGTTTATTGAATTGCTAAAGTGTTTAGCTGGAGGCTTTGGGGAAAAAAGTCCTCCACTTCCTCCCCATCCATGCAGGCAACAGAGCTGCAGTTCACTGCAACCTCTCCAGCTCTATCAGTAGTAGAGCTGCTGCTGGAAGCAGGCACTTGAGTTGGAGTCCCACTACATGTCTGTCTAATATATCTGTTGCTCTTCTGTCCTGTTTATGGAATAAGTATTTGTTTGGTTTGGATCAAGAAAAAGTTTTAAGCCTCTTCCAGAAAAATAAGAGGCTGGTGAACTGGGACCTGTTGGAAGACAGGAGAGGTTGATTTAAATGGTTTATGTGCAAGGAAGGCAATAGAACCTGGGCTGTCTTCTCTTCTGTCTGAGCAATAGTGGCACTAGTGACAGCAGCTCAATAGCATGCAGTTCTATATCCAGTTTGACAGTGATTGATCACAATTCCTAATGACTAAAAGAGGCAAATCTACACTCTGCATCCAATACTGTTCAATAAACTACAAGTTCAGTGCCAAAAGTGGAAGCAGACAAGAAAGCAAATTCCTTCATGTGTGAGATACAATGATACTTGCAGTACAATCTATTCCTTGTTGGCACAACATGTATATTGATAAGGTACACTTTTAATCTGAAGAATGAAAAAATATAAACCTTCTTCTGATACTTCAGATATAATCTACACTATTACATTAAATAATTTTGCTTATTTCCAGAAAAATAAAAATAACCCTTCATCTTTAGCTGCTCTTTTTTAATCTGTACTTAATAGGTAGGAATTTCCACTCTGGTAACCAGGAAAAGACCACTGATTTCTTGTTCCTGTCCATGTGGTTGACAATGTGTAGTAGAAAACTATTCTTTCTACTTTAGTATTTTGTTGACACATTAGAAGCTTGAAAGACGGTCTAGCCTGTGTGAATAATAAGTTTTTCTGAGGTGCTTTTTTTAATTAAAATAAAAAACCCCCGCATATGTCTTCAGTAAGAGCCAACCGCAATAATGTGCTAATGTGTTCGCGTGGATGACTGTGTTCCAAAGTTTGGCAATGTGAAATTGGCAGCATCTTCTCAAAATATAAGATTTACTGTTTAGAAACAAGAAAAAGTTTAAGCTTTTCATTCTCATTGCTAGCTAAAAGAAGAAAATTTTGGTCTCTATTTGGTATTTTAGTAATGTTTTATTTATCTTAATTCCTTGGCTGCAACTACTCAGGCATAGCATAATACTATCTTCAAAGTTTAAGAGGTAAAGCTCATTCAAAATTGAAAGCACTGGGGGAAGAAATATGAGTTAGGAAAATGCTGTTGCTCTTCTTGACACAGTGTGAGTTCGGACACCGAAAAAGCTGTTTGCTTTAGGCTGGCTGACCCTAGACTGGAGTCCTGGCAGACAGCAGACGGCAAGCTGACCATGATCCCAAGCATACCCTTGTTGCCAAGAAAGCAAATGGTATTCTGGGGCGCATTAAGGAGTGTGTGGCCAGTAGGTCTAGAGAGGTCATCCTCCCCCTCTACTCTGCACTGATGAGGCCACAGTTGGAGTACTATGTCCAGTTCTGGGCTTCCCAGTTCAAGAGAGACAGGGAACTACTGGAGAGAGTCCAGTGGAGGGCAATGACAATCTCTGGGGTTCTGCAGCATCCCTCTTATGAGAAAAGGTTGAGAGAGCTGGAACTGTTTAGCCTTGAGAAGGATTGGAGGAGACTTGATCCATATCTATAAATATCTGCTGGGTAGTTGTAGGGAGGATGGTGCCAGACTGCTTTCAGTGGTGTCTAGTGACAGGATAAGGAGTAATTTGGCATAAGCTGGAGAACAAGTAGTTTCGTTTAGAAATCAGGACAAACTTCTTTCAACGTGAGTCCAAGAGCCCTGGCACAGGCTGCCCACAGAGATTATGGAGTCTTGTTCTCTGAAGATAGTCAGACCCTGCCTGGATGCAGCCCTGTGCACTGTGCTTTAGGCAGTCTTGCTTTGGCAGGGGCACTGGACTTGATCTCTTGCAGTTCCTTCTAACTCCAACAGTTTTGTGATTCTGTGAGTCAGTAACCAGTACATGCAGGCTTTGATAAAAAAAGAGTCCCCATTTCTCAAAACTCATGCTGTTTCACAGGTTTCTGTTACACTTGATAATGCCTAATGCAAACAGTGGCAGTATACCAATAGGGAGGACATATTATGCTAACAAGTAGATTGTCTGCAAACTGGCTCAACTCCATTTGCATAATAATGAAACAGTTCACAAAAAGCAAACACCCCAGAAAATGAGACTTTTTGCAAACTGTATTCTGGTTACAGTCCTTGGACCGTCTGTTTTTGAAATGGCTGATAGCTGTAAACCAAGTCACGGATCATTTCATTACCATGGAAAGCAGAATATGAACTAAAATTTAATTATAAATCAGACAACAAGAACTTATTTTTTGCAATAAGCTGATAATGTTAAATCTATAAAACAGATTCTGTCAGAGGAAAAAGCAGTCTATTTCAGTGTGTACAGTGGGGGCAGAACGCAGCTTTCTGCTGAACAGAGAGCAGCATCACTACAGGGGATGCAGCAGCCAGTGATATTAGACAGATCTAAACAACTTCCCCATGAAGTTTTTATTCTCATCTGTTATTAAATTAAAAAAATCTATGCAGTCTCACCTCTGTAAGTGTCCTAGCATAGGAAAAGTTTCACGTTTGCAATTAAGAACAAAGACTTTTTGTGAAGTGTTTCTCCATCACATGAATGATTTCTTCAAGGGTACATAACACTCCTATTTCTGAACCAAAGAACTGGACTGGTGCTTGAAACACCAAAAGTATCGCTGAATATAAAAGATGACAGTATCTTGCTGACTTTGTGTCCTAATTTTATGGCTGATGTCACTTCGCACTCAGTACCAAATCACCAATCAAGACTGGGCACTGTGAATGCTTTCTGTGAAATGGAACTCCGTCTCAAAGAGCTTGATGATATTTGCATACGACTTTGGATATGAACTTGAAAAAGCAGCTATTCTGAAATCAAGCACCAAAAAGCTAGAAAGTGTCTGAGGAAGGGTTCCCTAAGTAGGTTCTATAGCAAGGGTGACTGGGCACTGAAAGAAGCATTAAAGAGATTGATTTCAAAAACGCAAGAGGATGAAGTCCCGAGTAATGCATTTTGGAATTTGAATTTGAGCGGAAGGTTAGACTACAGACCTACATCCATCCCTTCCAGCTCAAATTATACTGTGATTCCAGGATCCTTCCTGCCTGTGTGAGTATACGTGGTTAGTTTCTAGACACAGTTCTTGGCTAATTTCAGAGCAGATGTCTTCCTCATCAAGAACTAGTCCACAGCTGTCTGCTGTTAGCTGGAACATTATTGTGGCAGTGGCTGTCTTTGGGTGAAGGCCTTGCAACACAGAATAGATGGTGCTTGAGGGAGGAGCCAGCTGCCCTATATGTCTTTTTATACCCACTCAGCATGTGGCTGCATGCTTTGTTTACTAAATCACATCCAAATCCCTCTTGATAGTAATAATAATGTTCTCAAGATTTTTTGTGCATTTATCTCTATGATATTCAAATGCTTAATTAATTCATATTTATAAGCTTGAAGTGACATCTTTTTACCGCAACAGGGAACAGCAGCACTGTTTCTCATTTTATAGAGCTGGGAAGTGTTGAAGACACTGGGACAACTGGTGTGTATAAAGTATCTGCTCAAAGCCCTTACGGATCATGGACTTGAGTCTTGAGCTCAGCAGCCTCGTGAATGAATGCTATATCTAATCCCAGCGTGTGCACTGTAGGACACATCTGTCTCTTCCAGCAGGGTACAGAAATGCTCTGAGATGGTTTCACTTAGAAGAGCTGTGCAATTTCACTAATTACTTCATTTTCGAAATTGCATTAGCCTTTTTTAAAATCGCGCTGGAAGTTCTGTGAAGGACATTCTGAAAGCTAAATAAAATCTGTTATGTTCCAAGTCACTAAAGTGGAATTGTATTTGCATTTTTCATTAAATTAATGCTATTCATATTGGTAAGTCAGAGATTAAAAAAACAGAACCCTGCAAAAAAAAGAGAGTACTTTGTTTCCTTCACTCTGTGAATATTAAAGTCTGAAACAGTGCCACAAATCAAAGCGCTCTCTCTCCAAATGCTGCGTTTTGAGCCGTCTCCAGAGGTGGTGTTTTAGCTTTATGACTTTTCCTTTCCTTTTCAGCCAATGTTGTCTCTCAGAAAGAAAGGTATGGAAGAACCAGGCATCATCACAATGGTATGAGAAGTGACATTTTGGCTTTAGGCTTAGATGAAAGACTTATGCAAAGCAGAGGTATGTCCAAACTATCAAATTCTGTTTCAAAGTGAAGTCACATCTCAACTTTAAACACTGGAGAACTTGGAGATGTTTGAAGATATTTGTGGTTCAAATCAACTTCTTGTAAAAACCACGGGCAAACAGAAATGTCTGTGTCTCTTGTTTCACAGACACCTGTATGCCCACACAGACATTTCCTCCTTGCTTATTTCATCAAAAATCATACTGGAGAACCTCCTGCTGTGGTTCAGAACAATGATCCCGAAATGTTTCTGTTAGCAGAGCACAGGGAAAAAATTGAAATCAATGGCAAAAATATTGGCTTTTATGGGGTTGAATTTTATAAGGGCAGGCAGCTCCAGTCCAAGCAAGGCAGAGAGGAGGGAAGAAGAGGGAGGGAGAAAGCAGACACAGGAATGTGCTTCTCAGTAATTGGAGGGGACTAAGGACTCCTAAATTTATCCTGCTCCAACACCAAATAAATCCAGGTCTGCTTGCATGACAAAGCTTGCAGCAGCAGAAGCTTACCAGCAAAGGGTACTAACCATGTGCATTTGATTTAAAGCCTTAACTTTCAGCCATGGCCATACCACAGCATAGCTCAAATGCTAATCCAAGGCCAGTAGTGGAAGCACAGCACATTCACAGAACCATTTGGGTTGGACAAGACCCCTGGGATCATCAAGTCCAACCATCAATCCTACTCTACAAGTTCACACCTAAACCAGATCACTCAACACCTCATCCAAACCATCTTTAAACACATCCAGGGATGGCAACTCAACCACCTCCCTGGGAAGCCCATTCCAGAGCCTGACCACCCTTTCTGTGAAAACATTTTTCCTAATATCAAGTCTAAACCCACCCTGTGGTAACTTGAACCCAGTCCCTTTTGTTCTAGCACTGTTTGTTTGTGAGAAGAGACCAGCACCAACCTCTCTACAACGTCCTTTCAGGTAGTTGTAGAGAACGATGAGGTCTCTTCTCAGCCTCCTCTTCCTCAACTAAAGAGCCCCAGACCTTTCAATCTCTTTTCATAACCTTTATTCTCCAGGCCCTTCACCAGCTTAGTTGGCCTCCTCTGCACCTGCTGCAGCACCTCCACATCTCTCTTATATTGAGGTGACCAAAACTGGACACAAAACTCAAGATGTGGCCTCAACAGTGCCGAATACAGGGGGACATAGCCACTCTATGTTTGATCAAAAACCTGTAAGAAGGTTGATTTGCCAGATCAGACATTGGTTTAACTTCTTTGGATTCCTGGTTTTGCACTGAAAATATTGTGGTGAATATCAACAACTATCTTAGCAGTTCCCCGTATTTCCCTTTATGTTATGTTTTTGATCTGCTCCCTTTCACCAGAAATTGCTGGGTTATGTCCTAGATAATGAAGCATGGATGAAGAACAGTTCCTTAGTGTTTCCTCTACTAGCAATCGCTGCTGACTAGCAGAAGTTTCTGTACATCACTCTTGCAGAACTCTGAAGAGTTACCTCAGTTGTGGAGAGAAGCAAACATTGTTAACAGGAAATAAGACAACTGGGAGTATTACACTGAGATAAATCCTCCTGCTTTAACAGTACTGTGGTATTGCAGTTCAGCACCAAAAATAACAAGGGTATTATTTCATCTACCTTTCTTTATTATCCACCTACATGGGGCATTTTTATTTCTGTACAGTGCCTCAGTCTGATCAAGAAAAAAAGCCTACTATCTGCTTAGTTATTTAAAAAAAAGCCCCAAAAACCAAATCAAAAAATGAAAGAGGACAAATATGGATTTTTTTTTATTCTTTACCATCTTAAATGCAATATTTCTGTGTCTGTGCTGCTGATAGTATTTGTCCCTGCTCTTCAGGACTGGTGGTGTGGATTCAGTCATGTCTATATTTCTCAAAGAACTCCAGAGAGAAGTGCTATGTCCATGCTGCGTTGCACTTGAAGAGATATCTTTATCTGCGTCACAAAGACCTTACTGGCTACTCATCTGGTATTAGGGATGTGGACCTAAAGCATGAGGCACACCTGTGAGTCTGAAACCAGAAAAAAGTTCTCCTTGGCTCTGGACAGATACTGCCTGTGGCTGCCCGCGCTGTGGCAATCAGCGCCTCTGTGAATGAATATATTTGGATGGGGAAACATTTTAGTGGTTTTAGTGCCTTGGTTTTTTGTTTGCTTAGGGTCTTTGTTTTGGGGTTTTTTGGAACTCCTTTTTTTGGGGTAATGAGGAGGAAGAAGAAAGAGAGGGAAGACCTCACAAACAGTCTTAGCTTTGGAACATGGTGAAAGGTGGTGGTGAATGAAGTGGTCCGGAAGCCAGGGAGCCTGAGGAAGGCAGCATGGAGAGGACCCGAGATGGACACTTAAGTTTCTAAAAGGCAGCACGACTTGGATAAGACCAATGCCAGAATGCTTGGTGAGGCCATACCTCTCCCCCTATACCCCTGTCGTCTAGTGAGGAGACTGAGAGACTGCCTGTGGGGAAGGAGGTGGGAGCTGTCACTAGGAAGCTACTTGAGACCTGAAAGCAGGTTATAGAGCTGGGACTGTTAAAGGACTCCTAACCTCTCCCTATTTTTCTTAATTACTGGCGATTTGTTTTGTGTACTGGGCAAGATACTGGGAAATGGGGCTTGTTGTTAAAAGCATCCCCAAGTTAAGTTTCCTGTTTCACCTTCAGCAATGAGCTAGCCTTCACTGCTGTTTCCGGGACTTTGCTAACTAGTTTTTCCCAGACCCGACCAGTGGCCCATTGATTACAACCATACAAAGTGCTTTGGATGTTACTGCCTTTCTGCATTGACCAGTTGCTGCAGGAATGGGCTTTTCAGCTTCTCTACCTCTAGCCACATGAATAACTAGGGGCCACGTGTTTGCTTTGGCTTGCAGGCAGTAATGTGAACACAACCTTTGCAATTGAAGGTCACCTGCATTTTCCTGAAATGCCATTTAAAGTCTGTCCTTTGGACAAGGAGGTTTGAGAATAAAAGAAGTGTTTAGATATTAGAAATACTAACAGATTGTATTTCTGATCTTGTAAAGGTTATTTACAAAGATAGCTGCAGTTGTAAGTCAGAATAATGTTGCGTGACTATGACATATATTTCACCTCATTTGTAATAGCTGCCATGCGCAGGCCTGCGAAGGCAAGTGGTGAATGCACCTTGACATTTCCAGCTTGAAAAGCTACAGTGAAGATTTATAACCACTGCAAGTTTCTACCGCTGCTCTGGTAGGAGAAAAAAAAAAGAATAGTTTAAATAGCATCACGGTGGAAATACTCAGTAAAGAGAAATAAAATCATTAACCCATTCAGTCTTTTCTGAGACTTTTATCCCGTCTGCGTTGCTGTGCTATAATTCAGAGAAACTGTTAAAAATGTAAAGAGGGACGTACCATGCAGATCAAAAGTCTCCCTGGGAACTGAATCAGTCCCAATTATTTGGGTAATTTCAGAGTGATACATATGTGTAACTTGTAATTTTCCCCCAAAACTATAGACACATTCTAGAAGTAATTACATGAATAAAAATCAGGCATTTTTAGAAATGACATGTCAGAGCTCAGAAGTACCAAACTGTGTGAAGAGATGTGTTCTTTAATACCGGTGTTGTGGCAGCACTTGTCATCCGTTCACTTTTACAGAACATGTATGACTAGTGTAAAGAAATGAGGCTTTCTGTCAGCTGTTACTCTAGGAGATACCCCTTGATCTTTTATAAGCTTGATAGGCTATTACACACTTCTAAATGTGTGTGTTAGGATTTTGTTGTGTCTTGTAGAACCAGGTTAGGAACTGTTTAGATCAGCAGTTAAGCAAGCAGAACTGATTGATGTTAGAAACACCTTTGATGATATGGAGGCAAAAACTGAGTAGCAGTGGAATAGTTTATTTGTTCCGGTGTTGGGCCCGGCAAGGACATGGGATACCTTGCGAGTGCCAGGTACAGAATCACAGAATGTTAGGGAGTGGAAGGGACCTTGTAGGATCATCTAGTCCAATCCTTCTGCCACAGCAGTACCACCCAGATTAAGTTGCACAGGAACATATCCAGGCAGGTTTTAAATGTCTCCAGAGGAAGAGATAAAAGATTGGGATAGTTTATCAGGTTCTTAATTTATGTGTTTAATTGATTCATACATATTCTATTAATTCTAAATTCCTCTCCCCTCCCTCCAAAACTGACAGAGCTCTGCTTTTCATCATCTCATAGGGGCTTTGAGGATTGAGAGTTTTTCGAGAACATGCTTCCCTCACTTTTCTGATGACTTGCAGCCCGTCTGGATGATTTATTAGCCCATTTTTCACACATCTCTTTGCTAACCTAAACATCACCCTATTAAGAAATTCCAACAGGCCACAATAATCCTCTTTCTCATCCTTCTCCTGTTTCTTTTCTCTTATCATCAGAGAAAGCACCTTGTTAACAGAATTTCTGCCTCTTCATCTTGTCAAAGGAAAACTGTACCAAATAATTAGCTTATAACTTTCAAAGTTCATTAACTAGTCTGTTATTCTATTAGCCTTTAATAAAAATTTCCCAACTCATCAGTTGTTTCCCACAGAGATGAGCTTCATAGAGAAGATCTAAACAGGTAACCAACCCCTTTGTTTTCTTCTAATAAGTCAAAAGATTTAATCCAGCTGTACTTTACCGCTATCATTAAAGAGAAGTCTCTGAGCTCTCTGGAAGAAGGATATTCTTCTAAACATAACCTTTTACACCAGGAGTTTAGGTGAATAAATATTACAGTAATACAGAACCACAGATTTGTAGTAGTTGGAAGGGACATCTAGAAATCATAAAGTCCAATGCCCCTGCCAAAGCAAGGCTGCCTATAGCACAGTGCACAGGGCTGCATCCTGGCAGGGTTTGAGTATCTCCAGAGGAGATTCCACAGCCTCTCTGGGGAGCCTGTGCCAGGGCTTTGTGACTCAAACTGGAAATAACTTTTTGCTTATTTCTAAATGAAACTTCTTATGCTCCAGCTTGCACCCAGTGCTCCTTGTCCTGTCTGGCACTGTCCTCCCTACAGACACCCTGCAAATATTTTATAGGTGTTGATCAAGTGTCCTCCAATCCTTCTCTTCTCAAGGCTAAACAGTTCCAGCTCTCTCAACCTTTTCTCATAAGAGGGATGCTGCAGAACCCCAGAGATTGTCATTGCCCTCCACTGGACTCTCTCCAGTAGTTCCCTGTCTCTCTTGAACTGGGAAGCCCAGAACTGGACATAGTACTCCAACTGTGGCCTCATCAGTGCAGAGTAGAGGGGGAGGATGACCTCTCTAGACCTACTGGCCACACACTCCTTAATACACCCCAGAATACCATTTGCCTTCTTGGCAACAAGGGTATGCTTTGGGATCATGGTCAGCTTGCTGTCTGCCAGGACTCCAGTCAGCTTCAGAGAACAACTTCATCTAGCCTGAAGGAAAGAGTTTTTCCAGAGTCTAAACAGGCTCCTCAACAGGAGTGACCTTTTTAAGAGGGATAAATAATTTGTATTTGTACTACTTGTTACTTATTAAAGCAGTGCTTTTACTGATTTTTTTTTTTTTTTTGGTATTGTATTAGTTTCTGGTTTAATTTTCATGTAAGTTGAATGTTTCCTTGTACTTGGAACTACAGTCCTCTGCAGAGGAGGGTCTGTTCTCTCAGTTAGGCAGCATCTTGATGTGAATGTAATTGTAGAGCATTACTACATGCTCAACACACTTCTTAGGAAAGTATCAGCACCCTAGGAAACTGCCTGAAAAATTCATCTCACAGGTAAAGAAACATGATGGTTTCCCACCTCTGGTGTCTAGGTTTATCTGTCATGTCGAGCAGAGATGACTTAGAGCTCATGTAGTCCGTTGCTGAAATTAAATTAAACAGATCAGCTCTCGTTTGTCACACCAGTGAGCTCTCTGCCTCTTTTCTCTGCTAAAATCAGCTAGTTTTTTCACAGGTATGAGATACATATATGTGTTGAAAGTCATTGTGCTTCTTGCATGATGAGGTCGAATTATTCATCAAGAGTAGAATTAAAGCCATGGTATTGCAAATTCACAAAGTTGCTGATTATTCCTAGTTAATTTCTTAAAATGACCTTCAAATACAACATTAATTACCTTTTAATTATGTTGTGAAAAAAAGAACTACTGTTTGAGCAAACTTTAATAGAAACTTAGGAACAGATTTTCTGTAGAATAGAGGGGCTGAATACAAAGAAAGCAGCAATCCTGTAGTAGAAAATTTAAATTTAAAATGACTTGTAACTTTAGCATGTACCCTGTATTTCCGAAAAAGAAAAATATAAGGCTTGTTTTTTTTTCCCCTCTGAGCTTTTCTAAACCATAAATGGTATTGAAGTTTGAAAATAGGTTCAGCAAGTGATTATGAAAGTTCACTACTAGATCCACGAGAAAAAAAAAATTACAAATATAAAATACTAAATAATAAATTGTAGTGAACATCTTCACAGAATCACAGAACATTAGGGATTGGAAGGGACCTCGAAAGATCATCTAGTCCAATCCCCCCGCAATAGCAGGATCACCCAGACCAAGTCAGACAGGAGCACATCTAGGTGGGTTTCCAGCCAATTAATTGTCATGGTAAAATAAATCACAGTTTAATACCTTTGAAGGTCTTGATTTTACAGCAGTGAACAACACTCACAGACTAAAATTCATATAGCTCCAGGTGGCTGACAAAAGGCATGTTGCTTTAACAATTTTAAAAGACATTGCTAGAGGGTATGAAATGAATACCTGCTGTATTGCACTAGGAAATCTGAAGGTGTAAGACAGTGTCTGTAGTTCGTAAATTATTCCCACTACAGTTACACGCTGTATAGCTAAATCAGTACTAGATTGGATAACCCCACCAAGCCACAAGTAATAGAGGGATTTAATGTTATTGAAATGTAAATGTGAATAAAATGTTAATAAATTCCAATTAAGGTGAACCTGTTAATGAATTGCTTCCTGAGATGCAAGCTGTGCTTACTATTCTGGAATTCTACCATTGTTTTATACCATTTACTTCCATTGCTGAAGTAGAAGATACTCAGATTCAGCTTGACTTTGTGCTAGTGATTTTCCCCTGTGGTAATTTTAACAGCTTTTCAGACAAAACCTAAAAAACCATATGAATCTAAAACTAAGCAAGTAACAAAATAAATGTCTGTTAAAATCATCCCATCTTAACAAAAAATAAGAAACTGTCTTTATTTCAATATATTAGAAACAAAAAGTTCTTAACCTTAATTTAAGAATCAGGTATTAACATCCCATTTCTATCAGTGTTGCTTTGTTAAATAGAAGAAGTGGCAGGAATATAGTTTAAAGTGTCTTTTTTACAGAATATCAATATCTGGCCCTGGTGAGGCTGCATCTTGAGTACTGTGTCCAGTTTTGGGCACCTCAATACAAGAGAGATGTGGAGATGCTGGAGCAGGTAAGAGAGATGTGGAGATGCAGGGGGGCAAGTAAGTTGGTGAAGGGCTTGGAGAATAAATCTTTTAAGGAAAGACTGAGAGAGATGGGGCTCTTTAGTTTGAGGAAGAGGAGGCTGAGAGGAGACCTCGTCATTCCCTACAACGACCTGAAGGGACAAGAGGTCGTTGCTAGAACAAGAGGGAATGTGTTCAAGTAACAAGAGAGTAGATTTAGACTTGATATTAGGAAAAATTTTTTCACAGAAAGGGTGGTCAGGCTCTGGAATGGGCTTCCTAGGGAGGTGGTTGTTTTATATAACCAAAGATTGTTTTCTGCTGCCAATAAGCAGAGCAGCCAGGCATCTAATTCTAAAGAAGAAAAAGGACCTGGGTTTTGAGAGGGGTTTGTTGTTTTTTTTTTAAAAGAAAATTTAAAAGTATCTGTGAGAGGAACATGGCAGGAATTTCCTTTGCCACTAGCGAGACATAGGGAGTGTTTCACGGGTAAGTAAATGATAAAGGAATTTGCATCCAGTTGGGAGCATAGAGCACAAAAGAATCCCTGTGTTGGTATCAGTCCATGTCACCAGTCAATAAATGCCAGCAAGGGTAACTAATTATCCCAAATGTATAAACATTTGAAACTGGAAGTTTAAGTTGGGGTTGCCATCCTCCAGTTCAGCGATAGCTGAAGCAACGACAATACCATCCATTCATCAATTTCTTATATGATCTAACAGTCATATTTCTTACTAATAGCTCTTATTATTTAAGATTGCATTTTATTTTGATAGTTTTAAAGGCTTCAAAAAGGATATGGGATTGTTTGGATACATTTCCAACTCTGAAGAAAACAAAGTTTTCAGAGAATGCAAGTCAGAAGGGGCTTGGATGGTAGCTAAATGGACAGATTCTTGTTTTGGTCCTTGGCAAGTTTAAATAGGCTTTTCTTAGAAAAGTACTGAGAAATACGTGAGAAGTAGCTCACAAAGGCAAAGCAAACTTAGAAGAACTAGGATGGTAGGTTTTACGAGACACTGCTTTTCTTAAGCCATGTCAGCATGTGTAACTATTATGCTTTAAAATCTGTGTAGAATCTGTAAATTTAATTTGTGTGTTTTTTCTGCATGAAAGTTTAAGGTTTGGGTTTAAAAAGCTGAAAAGTGTCTGCTCCCCTGCTCCCCTCATCTTCTTCTTCTCCTCCTTTAGTGACTTACGCCTTCTTCACTTCTCTCCATATCTTGTGGGGTTGTTTTTCTCTGATATGTGGGGCAGGGAGTGAATTAAAATGTCTTGAGGCCTTTCTTCTCCAAATTGAGTCTGTTGTTTCATTGCCTGCAGGTTCGCAACTGGTTTTCTTAAACCCTATCTTTGGGTCTGATGCTTTAGATAAAAGCTCTTGGTTGAAACACGATCGGGGTCTCTAGCCCATTGATCTAGATAAGGGCCCACAACATTACACTACTCTTCCATTACAGTATCCAACTACCTCTGCCTAGTCTTGTATGAATTGTAGGTTCATGGAGATTTCCTTGAAGTACACTGATGCAGAATATGTCTAACATTGAGGCAAACCTCAATACACTAAACATAGAAGACTTGAATCAAATATGTTTGAAAATAGGTATTGGAGACAAGGCTCAAAGTATCCATCACATTCCAGGATATACCAGCAAACAGTGGAAGGCATCAGTGGAGTTTTAACACTTTCACATTAAAACGTTTTATACTGTAGGTAACATAGGAGCAAATAAGACATATTCCACCCATTGTTTTAAGAGACAGTAAAATTCCTGCTCTTTCCTTATTCATCCAATATTTCCACAGTTATAGAGATAAAAAAGCTAAGTTAAGAATTACTTTACTTGATTTTTATTTTTTGAGAAAGGCTTTTTTGAAATTTCCATTGATTTACAGCATTATTAGGAGCCTTGCTCTTACGCTCTCACTTGAAAGCAGAAGATAACAGAAATACAATGTTGTGCATATTGAATGTTATCTTCTTCTTTGTCGCACAGAAGCAAGTGCTCAATACAACTGTGTGGGAAGTATCTAGATGTAACCTCAGGCAATATATTTGAAAATGTCCAATAATTTCATCACATTTCACAGCAATCTCCTGCTGTGAAGGTTACTTCATGTTTCATTCAAACAGACAGTCTTGTCATATAAAACACAAGGAACCTTCAGAGCCTGAGTTCTGCTCTGAATGGAGAATCTCTCCAAAGACTCAGGGAGGATTCTTGATTATCACAGACATGCACATAAAAATCAAATGACTTAGTACAGACAGATATATGTATATACATTTACTGCACACCATGCCATACTTTTGATAGAATCACAGGATGGTAGGGGTTGGAAGGGACCTCTGGAGATCATCTAGCCCAACCCCCTTGCCAGAGCAGATTCTCCTGGAAAACACTGCACAGGAACATGTCCATATGGGTTTTTAATGTCTCTGGAGTCAGAATGTCCACAATTGCTCCATTCAGCGTGTTCCAAGGGCAAGATGACTGCCATGTGCACCTCCAAACTGCCATGCCTCATCTCCAAACAAAGACCAAACAAGATTAACTCTCAAAAAGAAATAGCAAATGGGAAGCTCCAGACTACTTGTGCTAGCTCACATCGGTGAGAATCAGCTTAGTATTCCAAGCTACTCGTCACAAGTTGTCATAGTAACTCCCCAGTCCCTCAGGCTACAACCCAGCAAATTCAAACTACAACAGACAGAAAGAACAGTAAAATTGTTTCACACACACCAGTCCTGTGTTTGCAGACAATTGATCAAGATTTTTGAAAGGCTTTTCCACTCTCCCTTGTGGATTAGAGAGTGAGCATATCCTTCCTCTAGAGTTGTTCTAAAGTTATAAGAACATACACATAACTCTGTCATGCAAGGTCTTAATCAGTTCAGCCACTTTTACATCTTAGTTTCAACATCTTTGACATCAGTGTAACAGAGTGCAGGGAGAAATCAAATTACACACCTGCCCTTTGAGAGGAAGCAGTTGCACTTCTAAACAGAAGTCTGTTGAGCAACTAAGAGTCTGCTGGTAAATACTGTTGTAAATACATAATTGAATTGCTTTCAGTGCTCGCTGCAAAAGCAATTTGTGTCTCCAGCTGAAGAAATAAAATGTTATTGCAGAATATTTTAACAAAATGTGCTCTTCACTGCAATACTTTTGTGTGTTCTACTGGGATGAAACTTCTGCACATTTATTAGTTTTCCAGAAAACGAACAACAGCAATTTCAAAACCCTTTTTAAGTTCACAGGTTATTCTGATTATATATTGTGAACGTGTAGAGAATACCTTTGCTTCCTCAGGATTATTTCTCCTTTTGTGTCCTCACAAAGACGTGGGATAAAATATCCACAGCTGAACATGGCTAAATATTTCTTGTTGGGTTTTGGAGATCTTCCCAAAGTGTGCATTTGCACAATGCTTTTGTCCTGAATCAAATATTAACATCAGTCCTGTCCAATGTCTGCTTTAGAAATAAAGCTAAAACTTAACATTCTTTATGACTTCTCTCTAGCTAGATGAGACCAGATAAAATAACACCTGAGAGGGCTAAAATGTAAAGAACAAAGAGTGTTAATTAGGTTTTTTTGAAAGAATCTAAGGGACTTGGCTTTTTCTTGTATTTAATCCTATATTTTATTTACTAAAATGTATGTAATCCTGTAATAGAGAAGTACTGGACGAATCTCAAAGGCTGGCCAGGCATCTCCTACCACAGAGAAGGGCAAGACTGGGTTGGTCTCTATGTTGGCCACCAAGAGGAACCTTTCGCTCCACTGCTGGTGATAGGCACCGAGTGGTGGGGACACTGACACTTTGACGTGAGGGATGGCTCCGTCTGTTGTCAGAGGGTCATCCAGGAGGGAAGGCCAGGCTCATAACAATCTCTGGAGGGGCCTTAACAGCCGTGAATGGCTACAGCTGGTGCCCCTCCCAGTATAAAAGCAGCCAGTTTGCAGAGAGAGGTGTCTGTGGGTGAGCATCA
Organism: Rhinopomastus cyanomelas; assembly: GCA_013400115.1. Classification (NCBI taxonomy): domain Eukaryota; kingdom Metazoa; phylum Chordata; class Aves; order Bucerotiformes; family Rhinopomastidae; genus Rhinopomastus; species Rhinopomastus cyanomelas. The sequence continues at coordinate 28,142 of VXBP01005834.1, forward strand.
CCCACAGAGTTTCCCTGTTGTTGAAAGGACTACCTCTCTTGAGATCAGAGCTTCTGGTAGCTGGGACAGGATGAATTTGACCAGAGTAAGAAATCAGGTTATACATTACTCAGCTCTGCTCCTTGGTGTTCTCTTGCTGGCTATGATGGGACACAGACTGTGGCTGATTTCCTAGTCGTTGAATTTTTGGGTCAGTTTGCGTTGCATTGGGCCTGCGATGAGTGGGTCTGCTGTTTCATTTGCTGGTCATGCTATTTCATTTTTGTGCTCCGCAGAGATAGATAATAATGTCTACCTGTGTTTTCTGCTGATGGCTGCATCCTTTTTGTTAGGTTATGGAATTGGGAAAATATATATTCTATCTGAAAATATTTTATGTGTTCTGTGTTTCCACTGGAAACTTAAACCATTTGCTTGCACAATGTTTAATAACTTCTTATTCTATTTTACTCAAGAGATCAGTAACAACATCTGGCTAAGATTACACTTTTTTAGCATTTTCAAATAATTATTGTAATAAGCCTTGGTGTATATAAAATTTGAAAAACCATAAGGGTACTCCAGGGCGGTATTTATCGTGTGCTAGGAAGCACTCACTGGTTACAGAAACTTCGGAAATGGTTGGAGCTGTTATCACAGGTGTGAAGTGCTGGCTTGTGAATCGTGTTACTGTGAAACAGTGCAAACCCAACCTACCAATGCTATCACTGCCTCCTCACCATCTTGAAGTTTTTCTGCAGAGCACCTGCCCTTGTGAACAACAATTTACTAGAAGTGTTATTAAGTCCCCTGAACAACCTCACTGGCTTTACATAATCCAATAGCTGCCACTGCTTCTAATGTACTACTAAAAATGACCTTCAGGTCTAAACACTTGGTACAATCAATCTATAATATGAAAGGCACGCGAAGCCGATGTGGCAAAGTCTGGAGGCAAATATATAGGAGGGCTGGAACGAGGCATGTAATAAAACAAATAACTAGTGTTCAGATATAAAGATTCTACACAAAATCCAGAATACAGTGATCAATCTGTTTATTTAGCACAGCCCAATGAAGAATGGGTGTTGATTTTTTGACTTCCAATTATTAAAAGTATTGAACAATGGGTAAACTAGGAGAAAATGTAGTTTGAAAATTAGAAAGCTACTTCACAATCATCTCGTTCCCTCTGTTGAGAGGCAGATTTTATTGTAGTTTCCTGTAAGACGAAAAGTAGAAACCCAGGAAGCTTCTTCCTGGCTGTATTTCTGAAAGAAACAATCTTTATGTACTTTAGAGAATAAAGAATCACAATTGTTCTTCTGTAAATACTGTTATAAAAAAATCCTCTAAAAAGGCTGTTTAAAATCTTGCAAATATTTCTTCTCTGTGAACCAAGTAAATTTCCTGTCCATCAGGCTCCCTCCTCTGTCATCTCTGAACTCCTGTGTCTTCATATAATCTACATTAGACCTTCAGAGAGTAGTCATGAGCAGACAGGAACTTGTACTTGGCCTTGTTGAACTTTGTGAGGTGGAGACAGACCCACTACTTAAACTTGTCCAGGTTGGTCTGGATGACATCCTGAGGTCTGTGTCCTAGGTGTAGCGAATGTTTTAGCTTAGCAGGCAAAAAGGATAACCTTGGCTTAATGTAAGAATATCCTTGCACGTTTCTAGGTATTATTCAGGGACTCTAACCATCTTCTACAATTTCGCTCAATACAGCATTTATTTCTTTGAGTGCTAAGTAAGATTTGGTCCTATGGAAAAAAATATTGTGGGACCATGTAGTTGGACATCATGTGTGGAAGAAAACACTAAATAGTCTTGGTGTTTCCTATCTCTCGCTTCACATTTTCTGAATTTTATTAGTAGTTTCTTATAGTTAAAGAAAAAATGGAAAATGTCGTATCAACGGAGATTCTGGGAAACTTCATGTGTGGGTAGTGCTGTCAGATCCCTCTACGTGAGCAATAACAGTGAAATCTAGTTATTGCATAAATCATTTTCATATATCTTTTGAGCTGCACTTCTGACTATTCACAGCCAACTGTGCAAAGCAGCAAACTCCCCAGAGTGACGTTGTCCACGTAAGCAAAGTCTCCAACTTGCCTGGGAAAAATATAGCTGAACAGCGGGAAAGTTTTTTTTTTATGAATGTCTGTCAAGTTACAGAGTAATCCTGTTAAAGTCACAAGAAAGTAAAATAAAATTTTCAGAGGTAGAAGAAAAATGATAGGACCTGAGAGTACTGCAAATTGGTAGTAATTTTTGAGTGGGATGCTAAATCTAATTTGTGACCATTTGTTCTGTGTGAATGCTTACTAAAAGTGAAAATGGAAAACATTGTCTCTGCAAATATTGTACCAAGAAAATTGGAAAAATTTACATTTTCTGTGTCTACCCAATAAACAGCTGGGAAAATGTCAGAGCTTAATATATTCCAGGTCAGTAACAAGAACACATTTCAGTGATTATTCATTTTCATGGTGTTTTTGTTTCTATTGCTTGATTCCTGTGGGGCCCTCCAGCAGACATTGATTTGATCTGAAACACTCAGCCAAAATGAGTATGAACATGGATATGAGGCACTGTTAAAAAGTGGTTGGGAGGCTGCTGGTACAATCAGGTCTAGCATGGGCATTGACATAGTAATGCCAGGATGCTCAGTCTGTTCATCCAGGTGTTTTAATGGTAGACAGATCAAGCACTGCCCCATGCCTCCTGACTGTGGTAGCATTTTGGACGCATGCAGCACAGTCAGAACAGATTTTGTTTGTTTTCCTGGTCTAGCTGCAGGATAGCAGTGTAGCTGCCCTACAGATAACTCCAGACAGTGCCCACAATATGATTTTAGATTTTTTTTTAATCTCTTTCAATTTTTTCCTGACCCTTTTTTTTCAATGCTCTTGTACTACTGTTTCTCTGTTCTAGCTTGCTCCCAAATAAACCGCCCACTCCTAATTACTTCCTCCCCATTGATCCTGATTTTGCTACACGCTCTTTTTTTATTTTATACTTGTAACTTGAAATTAGCCTTAAATGGTATTATTGATATGGATGATTACACAGGTACTGCTTGCCTTGCAAGACTCCACTCCCCACAAGGTATCTTCTTCCATTATCTGCAGTCTGGCTATTTTTCTCATTTAATTTTTCCTCAGCCTCCTGTGAAGCCCAAGTATCCTTCACAGGGTTATATTTAGCTTTTACCAGCTTTTTACATTGTTATTTGACATTTTTAGAAGCTTCTAACATCATGTGCAGTGGTCCTCCATGTTCTGTTCAGTTCTAGGGCTTAGTCCTGATCATTTACTTAGAGTGTTCACAATTAACGAAATATTTTAGTATCACAGAATACAGTGACAAAGACGCTCAAATAGTGTGTTACATTGGACATATAAAGGTGAGTCTAATTTTGTATTATGGATTCCCAAATTAGTATCTCTAGACATTTTCCATTTCTTTTTGTTGTTTGAGACAAACTGGATTGTTCAGTTTCAAGTGTGGTTTGGACCTGGGCTATTGTCAGTGTCATGTAGTGATAGGATGAGGGGCAATGGTTGTAAGCTGGAACATAGAAGGTTCCACATCAACCTGAGAAGGGACTTCTTCACACTGAGGGTTACGGAGCACTGGAACAGATTGCCCAGGGTGGTTGTGGAGTCTCCTTCACTGGAGATGTTCAAGACCTGCCTGGATGTGTTCCTGTGTCACTTGGTCTAGGTGATCCTGCTGTTGCAGGCGGATTGGACTAGATGATCTTTCGAGGTCCCTTCCAATCCGTAGTGATTCTATGATTCTAATATAAGATTGGGTTCCTTCTTCTTACTTTGCCCTAGTACTGCAAAGCTGAATTTGCATCTGTTTGCCAACAACATGGTTGATACTACTACTTTATCTATTTGCGTTGTTCTAACTAGCCCATTCCTGAAGCCTTCTAACTTCTAACTAGATGTAAAGCACAGTGTGTTGTTTTTCATATAGTGTATGAATACATACAGAAAGAATTTAAATTTTACTCATGAAAATCTCAGGTGTGGTTTTGTCAAGAACTTTGTCATGTGCAGTGCAAGGTAGCTTGTAAGTCACTGTTTTCCAGCTGTACTGTGTGGCTGGATGTGTGTGCTTTCCATTATGTATGTGTGTCTCTACTTTGCTTGAGTTCATTTCCCTGTCAGAATTCAGAATACTAATATCCATAGTATGTACATGTAGGAAGAAAGCAAATTTATTTTCATACTTACAGTATATTTTTGGAATAGAGAATGTAGTGTTCTGCAGGTTTGAATATCTGATTCAGTATTTATGCAATACTGAAAATTAAACACTGTAAATAGCACAATACACAGGTGCACAGTGAAGAAGCACTGACAAATTCTTTGTATAATATATCAACATTTTTCTGCTCCATTGAGGGAAGCCTGTTGTTTCTCGGCTCATATTTTGGGAAGTGTAGTTGATTTAAATTATAAAGTATTCTCAACCAAAATGAGGAGATGTTTATGCTTCCAGGGTAAATGAGTGGGCCAAAAGGCAATACTGTATAGGGTATCAAACATGACACTGTCTAATATTAAAAGAAATTGATAAGAAATAAATTGTCATATGCAAAGATGTAAGAATGCTTGTAAAAGAGCAGAAGAACGCAGGCTCATCTTCTCTGGTATTATCCCTTGAGTGATAGGTTGAAGCTGATAGTATACATGAAAGTGAACTCTTGGGTATTACAACAACCTGTTGCGAGATGAAAGACTGTAGTAAAGGGAACTTGCTTCCTGACCTCTACAGACAATTAGCTTCATTCCTCCAGCAAGAAGTTTAATAACCTCTGCCATTATATTTCCTTGCATGGCCAGAATGCTAATGTTGTTAACACTAAATTCAATCAGAGCATTAAGTTGAAAAACTGCGTTGCAGCACGTCATGACATAGTCTGTTACAGAAATTACCCCTGGTATCCTGCTGATTGGCTAATGGGTTATAACTTCTGTGAGCATACGTTAAGGGAAGAAAAAGTCAAAATAACTTCCCAAGAAATTAATTGATCTGCAGGGATTAAGGGGATGATAAAGTGAAACTAGTGCTTAACCAGAGTAGTAGATATCTATGAAATTGCTGAGAAGTGTGTGAGGATTTCAGATAAGTTTTCAAGTTAGATAAGAGGTTGATAAAGTCTGAAGGAAGTATCTGTTTCTATAATGTATTTCCACTTCTCAATATTAGCCTTCCCCTCACTGACTGCTCAATGTGTTCTAGTTCTTAAAAATAACACAACTTTTCTGGGCTTGCTTTATTACAGTGATAGCTGCTATGGTGTCTACATGTAGCCTGTAACCAGTACTAAAGTACAGCAGATGTTTTATCACATGATAACCCCTCTAGGGGAAAAGAAGAGGGATCAGGAAAGATGAAGGAACCCATGGATTGAAATGAAAATTGATTTAATGAAGCAGCCAAACTAATAAATGCCAATCTGAAGTATACAAATTTATGCTTAGGTCAGTGAAGGTAAAGTGGTAACGATAACCAGGAAAGAAGTCCTCTGGAGCATTGCAGGCGGATTGGACTAGATGATCTTTCGAGGTCCCTTCCGATCCGTAATGATTCTATGATTCTATGATTCTATCAGAAAGAAGAAGAACGTGATTAGCAAGAATCAAAGCAGATCTCTCCTCAGCAAACTTCCCCTTTGTAATGAACATGATGTTTATGGTGTGGGACACACCTGTTAATCTTCCGGGGGCTACTGCCCTGACTGACTTGAAACTGTTCATAGCCTGCAGACAATGGCAGGCTTGTGTTTCTGTCCCAGCAAAATCAAGACAGGTGAATGTGTGATACAGCAACCAGAACATTTTGATAGTTAAATCTGAAGACAGTTATTTTTTCCAGGTTATACTTGAGAGAGGTTTTCTGAGACTAGATGTCAGTAAATAATCTGAGGAGGTTTAATAGGAACTGGTAGGATGCCTCCAGAAATACACCACACTCTTTTCTCGTCTCCCGGTTGAAACAAAACTAAAACCTACTTAACAAAATAGTAGTTTTGGCCACCAGCAACTAAACTGTGAGATTTTTGTCTTAATTTCAAGAAGTAACTGACGGTGATCATGTGCCGTAAATTCTTCTGTGGCTGGGTTTTCTGATGTCTAATATTAACAAGAGAGCCTATCCTCTCTCCTCCACCTATCTCCATGACATCTGTAGAAAGACATTGGTTTTGGTGTCTTAAATCACTCCAAATATACTTGACATATGTGCGCCTGCAGCTATGGACCATAATTGCTTAGGAGGTTATGCTAATATCAGTAGTTTAGGTGTCTTCCAAGAGAAAATATTTTTTTCTAAAGCTTTATTTGATGTTTTTGGTTGTTTTGTGTGTTTAAAAAATGTATTTTGTTTCATACACTGGAGTCATGTTGCATCATAATTAAAAGATTTTTTTTCTGTAGTTGCCAAGATAAAAAAGATCTTATGGTGTGTGACTATTACAAACGTTTCTCTGACATTGTGGTGTTATAGAAGGGGAGATGGCATATGTGACCTTTATCGTGTCAGCCATTTTTTTAACTTAATTGGAAAAATCTCAGAATAGCTCCAGAGGAAAAAGTCTTTCAGAGCATTTTATGACTAGACTTTTAGTATTAAGTCTAAGAGGTTGATGTGTTTGAAAAAAGAGGTCACAAGTGAAGGAGAACTTGCAGATCCATATGACTGCAGGCAGCAAAGATGCATTACGTACTCACATTAATCTTTCCAAGTGATGTGAAATTGTATGAGTACGGGTTTGTAATCATAGGACTACAGTTCAATGATCAGTAAATACTCTGGGAAATGTTCCTTGTAATGCCGAAGTCTTGAATATGCTCTTGCAAGAATTTAAAAACAAGTGTGAAAGGCAATGCAAGCAGTCTAAGTCAGAGATGTACCAAACACTTAAAACTAGAAATTAAAGTATAGCCTTGTTCCCAGTAAAGTAAATTATAAAGTTCTCATTGGCATTTTGATTACAGTGGACTTCCACAGATAAAATCTCTCAGTTACAAGTTATAGCCAGTTTTATTAACTCAAGTCAGGGCACCACTCTACTGACTCTCACCTAAAGTGAGTCTATGAAACAGTGAATGTTAGTTGAAAGTCATATTGCTCAGGTTTTCCATTATTAAAGAAAGACACTGGAACTGAAAAGAGTTGAATGCTTAATTTAGTTCTAAGCTCTTCTTCAGTAAGGATTTGATTTTTTGAAAACATAAATTAATTTTCATGGTTAAAGCGACCATTTACTTAACTGATTTTTTTCCGAAGTATGATGATTTATCAGTGGACTTCAGATTAGAGAAGGAAGACTATTTCTTCATATAAAGAATGAAAAAAGTTGTGCTTAAAAAGTTGGTAATTTAAGTGGCATCAAACTGCACTGAGCTGAGGGTTAGGAAGTTAGGAATTGTTAGCCTTCTAGCAGTCTGCTTGGTTCTGTACCACACACTACTGCAAGTTTTCAATGGGACCGTGAGCAAACTGGACTGTGATACAGGCAAAGTGTGTACTTCAGGTACTACATGACCAGTGTGTTTTGGGTACAGCTAAATGTATGAAAGCGGAATTGTTAACAAAGTAATTAAATGTATACAGAAGTAGAAAAACAAGAAGAGTCATAAGAAATAAATTTCTTTCAGTTAATGTCTGATGTTATTGTCTTTTTGCAAGAAAAGACACCCCACTCACTGACAAAGTTAATTTGTACAACATACAACATGTACACATTATGATAGCAGAAGCTTCCAACCTGACACCAATTTCTTGCATTATTGTCAAGTCTTCACACAAGTTGAATCACTGCTGAGTTTGACTTCAGCTGCTTTGGAAATGCAGAAGAGTTCTGCAGCACTTTCAAGCTGCACTCACCTTGCACAGTGAGGATATAGGACACACTTCTGAAATAGAATTTCTGTGGAAAGGAAAATGAGAGCAGCAAGAATTACAATAACTGTCTTAGGAAAAGTAGAACATTTGCATAATATTTCAGGCATGGAGAAGACTTTTATGCAGTTGAGAAATTTCTTACAAGTTTTTATTGCAGCCACCCTACACTGTGCTTTGTTTTGCCTTTCTCTGCTTAGTGGTCACATTATCTTGATTCATCTGGTGGCATCTTGGTGACAAAGCCCTTCATCAAGGTGTATTGAAAGCTTTGCTTCTACTGATTATCACTGTGGAAGTTCTAAACCAAATTAAATCATTGTATTCCTACTGTAAGCTGAACTTCATATTAATGCTTTCTTTTAATGCTATTAATGGAGCAACATAAAATTATTCAGTAAAATACGTGAGCAAGTCTCAGGCTTTCTCCTTTTAGTTTAACATGCTGAGTTTTGTGTTCAAAACTAAAATATTCCATCACTTAAATGCACATAACTCCAATTACTCATACCTGTTGCTGCTTAAAGTGTATGTGAAGAACATACACAGAAAGCTTATCTAATAGGAGTTACAATTGGAGATAAAAATAAATTTGAATTAAAGAAAAGAGAGTGAATGTGATAAACCCACAATTGATTCACCGGTTGAAAAGTTCTCCATTATGAAAGGAGAATGCAAGAAACTGAAGTAATGTAAAGCTTCAGCTATCATAATAGTATAAGCGTTAGAAGTGTCTAGACTATAATTCATACTGTCTCACTACAGAGCATTGTCCACTGCAAAAACAAGCAAACACCTGGGCATTTATAGTGTTAAACTCCTGCTTTAGCACAGCGCATGTGTTCTTCATACTTGTGTTTGCTGTACTTAGTAACTCAGAATCTGACTATAGTCAGATATCAGATACCAATCAAAATTTCCAAGAATCTAGACTGTGACTTGTTTTTTCTACAAGCAAGAGGTCCCACTGCTGCAAAAGCCTCATACTGAGCTAAAAACTTTACAAGGAACCAAAAAAGCAGTTAAAGATGTTCAATAGCAAGGCTGCTGTGTGACCACAAAACAAGAATGTGAAAAGCATGTTAATCTGTTCTTCAGACACGTGAATGGTTTGCACACAGGATAAGAAACTGCTTGTGCTTAATTAGAACTAGACAGATGACTCAAGGGTAAAGCAGAACTATTTCATTCAGTTTAAAAGATAAATAATTGTTATTGTTTCTACACTGGGCAACCTAAAAGTTAACCATATACCTAAGAGTATTGTCCACATGCTTCTTGAAGAGCAGCAGTGGAACAGTGGCCACGTCCCTGAGGAGTTTCTTCCAGTACTTTGCCACTCTCTAAGTGAAGGTCATCTAATATCTCATGAACTTCCCCAATGCAACTTTAAGTCTTTTCCTTGAGTCCTATCACTGGACACCAGAATTATGAGCACCAACCCCTCTGCTCCTCTTCATGAGGAAATTGTAGACAGCAGCGAGGTCACCTCTCAGCCTCCTCTTCTCTAAGCTGAACAAAACTTTATACCCTTAGTTACTCCTTGTAATTAATGTCATCTAATCTTTTCACTATTTTTGTGATGTTCCTTTGGACATATTCTAATATTTTTTGGTTTTTCTTATATCAGAGGGCCCAAAACTGTGCACAGTATTTTAGGTGAGGCTGCACTAGTGCATGGGATAATCACGTCTTTCAGCTGGTTAGCTTGTGCTTAATGGACTTTAAGATATGGTTTGGTCTTTGGACACCAGTGAAAAACTAACTTAGCAGCAACCCAAACCCTTAGATTCCTTTCTGCAGGGCTGCTCTCTAGCATCTTGCACCCTAATCTATATGCACATCCTAGATTAAACCACTACAGGTGCAGAATACAATGTTTATCCTTGTTAAATTTCATGTGGTTGGTGATTGCTCAATAATCTGTCAAGATCCATCTGTAAGGCCTTTCTGCCCTTGAGGGAGTTAATGACTCCTAATTTAGTATTGCTGAAAAACATACTTAATATTCACTCAACTTCAATGTCCAGGTCACTACTGAACTCCATTTTAGAGTTGAGGATTCAGTGTTAAAAAAGTGCCCTAAGCCTTCTAGATGCTATGCTAGTTTTAGATTTACAGTCATATCACTGTGTCTCGTCATTGTTACTAAGTCAGCAATGGATTAAGGCATCATTCTGCAGATGCAGGAGAAGGATTCATTGCAGTGTTTGCAGAAGCTGCAATGGAATACTAAGCGTGACAGTTTAGAGAGTTCATGTCCTTTGAGACCATGGCTTCGGGGAACATTGCTCTTTTCTTTTGATGTTCAGCAAATACTCACAGGAGACCAGACAAGGATCAGTGGAGAATACACCTTCTATTTGCACTTGAAATAAAAGCCATGAAAAGCAATATCAGTAAACATAATTGTCTACTGAATGCTAAATATAGTTTTCTGCATCTGAATTTTCTGCAGGGAGATCAACTGAATTGCAAAGATAGGAAAGGATATACAGAATTGCAGAACCATAGAATACATCAGGTTTGAAGGGACCTTTAAAGGTCATCTGGTTCAATCTCCTGGCAGCAAGCAGCTTCATCAGCTAGATCAGAATGTACAGAGCCCCACCCAGCCTCACCTCAAATGTCCCAAGGGATGGGGCCTCCACCACCTCTCTGGGCAGCCTCTTCCAAGAGATCTACCACCATTATTGTAAAAAAACAACTTCCATATATCTAGGCTAAATCTCTTTTATTTTAGTTTTTCCATTTACTTCACTGTGCAGCCCATGCCAGACCAAAATATCCTGTGTGTAGTTCTGTTTGATTTGGATTAATCCGTAAGATTAACAATTTTATTTAATAGGCATGAGAATAGCCTATGGTTACCGGCACTGAGTATATTGACACTCTGTAGGAATCAAATAGTAGTACTAATACAAAACTATACATTTAGGCAAATTCACTACTGTTGATGAAATGCAAGCATCAAACTCAATGTTAAACATATTCTCCCACTGTGACATTGACAACCAGTTTAACTATTTACATAATTTCTACAAAATTCAAGTGATATTCAAGTTAATTCCTCAGTTACTCACACTGACCTCACAAATTATGTGTAATAGATTTCTGATTTTCTTACAACTTAGGGTTAGGAACACATCCAGGCAGGTTTCAAACATCTCCAGAGAAGGAGACTCCACAACTCCCCTGGGCAGCCTGTTCCAGTGCTCTGTCACCCTCACTGGGAAGAAGTTCCTTCTGATAATTATATGGAACCTTCTAAGTTCCAGCTCATACCCATTCTGTCACCAGATGACATTGAGAAGAGACTGGCTCCATCCTCCTGACACCCACCCTTCATATATTTATGAACATTAATGAGGTTGCCCCTCAGTCTCCTTGTCTCCAAGGTAAAGAGACCCAGCTCCCTCAGCCTTTCCTCATAAGGGAGGTGTTCCACTTCCTTCATCATCCTCGTTCCTTTATGCTGGACTCTTTCCAGCAGCTCTGTGTCCTTCTTTAACCGAGGGGCCCAGAACTGGACACAATACTCCAGGTGTGGTCTCTTCAGGGCACAGTAGAGTGGGAGAAGAATCTCTCTCAATCTACTAACCAACCCTCTTCTGAGATACCCCAGGATGCTGTTTGCCCTCTTGGCCACAAGAGCACACTGCTGCCTCATGGTCATCCTGTTGTCCACCAGGACCCCCACGCCCCTTTCTCCTACATTGCTCTCCAACAGCTCAGTCCCCAGCCTATCCTGGTACCTGGGGTTGTTCTTGCCCAGATGCAAGACTCTAGCTTGCCATTGTTATAGTTCATTAAATTTCTCTCTGCCCATCTCTCCAGCCTGTCCAGATCCAGCTGGATTGCAGCACAGTCTGCAGGGGTGTCAGCCACTCCTTCCAGCTTTGTGTCATCCGCAAACCTGCTGACTATGCACTCTAATCCCTCATCCTAGTCATTAATGAATAGATTGAATAAGACTGGTCCTAGTACTGACCCTTGGGGCACTCCAACCAGACTCTGTCCCATTGACCACCACTCTCTGGCTTCTATCCTGCAGCCAGTTCACAATCTACCTCACTACCTGATTATCTAGACCAAACTGCCTCAGTTTGGCAGCAAGGATGCATTTGTAGCAGATGTTTCTGAAGAAAGTAGAGTTACTATTGATACGTAGGTGTTAGGGAAGGAGATTCTCACTGACCTACCAGCAGTATTCACATACATTCTCTGTCTATCACATTCAGCCCATACATACAACTTGAAAACTGCTGATGCATGTGAATGAGGCATTTTGTTTGAAAGACAAGAAGATAAATGCATGCCAAGATCAACTATCTTTGTGTTCCTGTAGAGGATGCAGGACTTTGCAGGAAAGCAAATTAAGTTTTATCTAGAGAATAATAATCTATCGAGTAAATTGGCAGCTGCTGAGTCAGAAAACCTGGTTATCTTATCTATCAGACCTAATTTAGTTCTATGGCGTCAGAGGTCTAGCTGCTAAAGTAAGGATCATACAGAAACAGCAGGTAGGAGAAAAATATTTTGTGGTTAGTTTTTTCAGTTAGCTCTGTACACTTTCCATGTGTCGTCTTCAGATCACGCGTAATGTAGTGCATATCCCAAAACTTGAGCTGAAGTAAACTTTTTGCACATAAAAGCTTTGAAAAATGTATCTTTTTAAACAGAAATGTATACACAGCAGAAATGTATACACACCTTGGGGTGTATGTAGGTGTATAGCTTTTACAAATGAGACTACTCGTTCCTAACCAGAAACATAAATTGTCCACTGTTCTTCATAAATGCTTTTGAATTTAAACTATTACACCCTGCAATTGCTCTCTAAGTAGCATCATCTAAGAGATCACAATGAATCTAGTGACAGGACAAGGCACAGTGGGTGTAAGCTGGAACATAGGCGGTTCCACATCAATCTGAGAAGGAACTTCTTCACAGTGAGGGTGACAGAGCACTGGAATGGGGTGCCCAGGGGCATTGTGCAATCTCCTTCTCTGGAGATGTTTGAAGCCCGCCTGGATATGTTTTTGTGTGACTTGGTCTAGGTGATCCTGCTCTGGCAGGGGATTGGACTAGATGTCCAATTTTGAGGTCCCTTTCTCACTAGGGACCCTAATGTTCTGTGATTCTGTGAATGTGGTCCAGGTATCTTTGTGCTGTTACATCTAGATTAGAAAATTGTGAGGATGATTAAGGGACTTGAGCATCTCCCCTATGAAGAAAGACTGGGACTGTTTAGTCTTGTGAGAAGACTGAGAAAGGATCTGATTAATGTCTATAAATATCTGAGAAGTGGATGTCAAGTGGAAAGGGTCAGCCTCTTTTCACTAGTGCACAGTAATAGAACAAGGAGTAATGGATACAATCTTGAGCACAGACTGTTCCATCTCAGCATGAGGATAACGTTTTTTACTGTGAGGGTGACCACAGAGAGTGGTTGTGGATTCTTCTTCTCTGGTGACTTTAAAATCCCTTCTGGATTCATTCCTATGTGGCCTGGCCTAGGTGATCCTACTCTGGCAGGGGGGTTGGATTCAATATCTAGAGATCCCTTCCAACCCCTAACATTCTATGATTCTATAATTTGTAATGAATCTTTTGATTCTGTAGTCTGTAGTCCACTATAGTTCTACTACAAAAGAACTAGCATGAAGCCAGCTATAAAAATGTTTTCTTATTTAGCTGAAAGCACTGATCTTCATCAGATCTTTGTGAAGTTATAGTCCAGAATGTATAATCCTGGAGATCAGGTAATTTATATTTGGGGGAAAGTTACTTTTGTGATTCTGGGAATGAAGAAGACTTCACAGAGTCTTCTGTGAAGTACAGAGAAAGATTGTGTGCAGTAATTCACCTGGGTTCTACTCCAGTCCGATTTTATCTAGCAGCCTAAAGGGAGTGTTATATCATGTTCCAAGTTACCGCTGGACTTGATGATCTCAGAGGTCTTTTCCAGCCTCAGTAATTCTTCTTTTTTTTTTTTTTTTCTATCCAGGTTTGTACTTGGAGCTGTTTTAGTACTTCTGATTAAAGATATTGGACCAGAATGGTAGCAACATCAGTTTAACCTGCTCATGTACTCATACTTAAATAACATTTAAATTAAATGAATAAATAATGATTGGCATTTCAAATATACAGAACTAAATTTTCTTGGCTGCAAATAAGACTTTTTAAACATTTTTGTTTTTAGAATGCTAATCACTGAAGCTGCAAGTGCAAAAAAAATATAAAGCAAAATGCAAACTATTAATTCATAGAATCATTAGGGATCAGAAGGGACTTTGAAAGATCATCTAGTCCTTACGCCTTTTTAAGGAAACCAAGGGCTTGACTACCTTTGTAATGCTATTAAATGTATAATTAGTCTTTCTGAACAATGAGACAGTCACATACAATAAGGTGGATCTTGTTGTCTTGCTAATTATTAAAATCTTTTACATCAAAATACAAATACACTTAAAAGGAGACAAGAGTGAACATAAATTTAATGTGCAAAGTGCTTCAGCTTCCACCAACAACTTGTGTTATAGTCTTCTAAGGCCTGATAGATTTGTACAAATGTTGTTGTTTTCAAGATCCTATCATTACCTGCATGCCTGCACAGGAGTAAGGAATGATTGGTTTTAGTGTATGAGCTAAGACTTTCATAAGAAATTCTGAAAGTGTGAGACTAAGAAAAAAGAAATAAGGAGGGAAGCAGAAAGATTTGGAAGAATGGAGTGACAACAGAAGCTAAGGCTCGTTTCAGGCATGAAGATGGGCGAAGGACACAGTGGGTTTTAGATCTTTGTCTTTTTAATGTTTTCCTGAGGTAACCTAGAATTCAGGGAGTTGGTTTTGCAATGGTGAAGGACGGCTTGTTTCTGTCAACTTAGTGAATATTAACTAGAACTTGTGTCAATATATGCTTTTCTCAGGCAACACAAACCCCCTGTGAAGTCTCCTTTTTTAAGAGCCCAAATAATTTAATGCAAGATGTTCTGTTTTTCAATCATTTGACTATTTTTAGTTGTTTCTATTTGACTTCAGATTTTTACTTTTCCATTGTGGCTCTTAAACTCTTTAGGAATGTCATCGGTATGTTGGGTTTTTTGTTCAATCTAATTCAATTAATCTGTCTTTATCTTTTTCAGTCTTAATGAGCATCTTTGTATAGGAGTCATACAAACTTTTTCCAGGTTTATGATAGTTTACTCCTTCCTGCAAGAGTTTCTCAGAGACAGAGTTTCCTGACAGCTACTCATGACCAACCTTCTTTACATTTAAGCCATATTAAAACTCAAGACCATTTTATCTTGTTTATTTGTTCTTTTCATTTACTGTTCCCTCAGTTTTTGTGTAATCTGGAACTGTATCAGTGACTACTTTTCTGATCACTACTGTGAGGACTAAACAGTGTTGTGCTAAAATTCAGCTTTAGCAATCTTCTGTTTTTTCTATCCTGCATCTCAATGTTCCTTCCATTAGAATGATCAGATGATTTTAAGAGAACAAAACATCTTCTAACACTTAAGTCCATATTATCTGGTCACACATCTTTAAGACAGGATATTGTAATGTGAAATTAGCAACTGCACTACACATGTAATTTATATTTTACTTTCTAAAGTCTTGAATGAGTCTTGTACCAATTATTCTTTCTATTTTTTGTCTAATATGAATGTTGAGCAGTCAAATACAAAAGTCTTATCCTTTTCTGAACAATGGAACCATTGAGGTTGGCAGGGACCTCTGGAGTCCATCTGGCCCAATACTCCTGCTCAGAGAGGGCCTCATAGAGTTGGTTGACCATGATCATGTCCAGGTGGCTTTGGAATAACCTTTTGGGATAACCTATGCTAGTGTTCAGTCACACTCACAGTACAAAAGTGTTTCCTGATGTTCAGAGAGGATTTCCCATTTGTACTCCTTGCCTCTGGTATTCTCATGGGCCTGAAAAGAGTCTGTCTCCATCTACTTCACTTTCTCCCTTTAGGTATTCATACATGTTTTTAAGATCTCCTCTGAGCCTTCCTTTTTCCAGGCTGAGCAGTTTCAGCATTCTCAGCATCTCATATGAGAGGTGCTAGACTCTATTCATAGTTTCTGTTGCCTTTCACTGGACTGTCTGCAGTAGTTCCGTGTCTCTCTTGTACTTGGAAAACAAGGACTGGACTCAATACTACAGTCGTGACTCCCCAGTGCTAAATAAAAAAAAAATTACTGCCTCCTTCTGCATGCTGGTCATGCTTTGCCTGAGACAGCCCAGGCTACCATCAGGCTTCTTGGTGGCAAGGGCATGTTGCTGGTTCATGTTCAACTTGGTATCCATTGAGACTCTCAGGTCCTTTTCTGTAAAACCCCTTTCGAGCTGAATGTTCCTCAGAACATATAGGTCCCCCTAGGTGCAGGACTTTCACTTTACTTTCTTGAACTAATTACATTCTTGTAACATAGAATCATAGAATCATAGAATCATAGAATCATTAGGGATCGGAAGGGACCTCGAAAGATCATCTAGTCCAATCCGCCTGCAACAGCAGGATCACCTAAACCAAGTCACACAGGAACCTGTCCAGTCGGGTCTTGAACATCTCCAGAGAAGGAGACTCCACAACCCCCCGGGGCAGCCTGTTCCAGTGCTCCGTCACCCTCACTGTGAAGAAGTTCCTTCTCAGGTTGATGTGGAACCTCCTATGTTCCAGCTTACAACCATTGCCCCTTGTCCTATCACTACATGACACCGAGAACAGCCCAGTGCCATCCTCCTGACACCCACCCCTCAAATATTTGTAGACATTAATGAGGTCGCCCCTCAGTCTCCTCTTCTCCAAGCTAAAGAGACCCAGCTCCCTCAACCTCTCCTCATAAGGGAGGTGTTCCACCTCTCTTATCATCTTTGTTGCCCTACGCTGAACTCTCTCCAGCAGCTCCACATCCCTCTTGTACTGAGGAGCCC
>VXBP01005834.1:45030-96942 GCA_013400115.1 Rhinopomastus cyanomelas
AGACTCTGTCCCATTGACCACCACTCTCTGACTTCTACCCTGTAGCCAGTTTACAATCCACCTCGCTACCCGAAAATCTAGGCCACACTGCCTCAGTTTGTCTGCAAGGATGCTGTGAGAGACCGTGTCAAATGCCTTTCTTAAGTCAAGATAGATGACATCCACGGCTCTGCCCTCATCCATCCACCTGGTTACACTTTCATAAAAGGCTATAAGGTTGGTCAAGCATGACTTTCCCTTTGTGAAGCCATGCTGACTGTCCCTAATGACCCTCCTGTCCTTGATGTGCCCGGAAACAGCCTCCAGTACAAATTGTTCCATCACCTTTCCTGGGATGGAGGTGAGGCTGACCGGTCTATAGTTACCTGGGTCTTCCTTCTTTCCCTTTTTAAAGATTAACATCTTTTCTCTAGTCTCTCTATTTCAAAATGCAGGCACAATATTTGTGTTATTTAACATTTTTAGATCTTTTCCTGTGCTCCAAGTGCCATTGAAAACAAAAATCAATGCTACAAAGAGATGCTCATCCTGTGTTTTCAAACTCTTGCATTCAATCACCATGTGCATATATAGAAAAAATTCTTTAATGCAACTTTCACCACAAGAAGCAGAGGGGTAACTTAAAGTGCCCTTATTTGGGGGCTGATTTATTTTATCCTTGTGAGTTAGTAGAAGAGAGGACTTCCAGCACATTATACAAGTTCAAGACTCCTGAAGGTTTTTTTATAATAATGAATAATGTTGGTTTCAGAAAACCATCAACCCTCTCGAGATCAACAAGCTGCACATTTTGGAGCTCTTAGATGATGAATAGTTTCAATGTTGTGATCATTCATAGCTAGTACTTTTTCTTGGTGTGGAAGAAGTTTTTGAAAATCTAAGCTGCTGTTAATTTGTGATCCTGAAATAAATTAAACCACAGTAATGTAATGCCATCAACAAGACTTGCACAGTCTAGCTAAAAAGGGCTATATTGAAAGTGCATTCTGAAAACAGCATTGTAGGCATTCTCACTCCATTACCCTTATTGTTGCTGGTTTACTGAGCTCAGAGTATTGGGATGGGAAAACCATTCCCATGTTTAGCTTATTCCCATAACTAATTAGATCAGAATTGGAAATTCTTGTAGATGAGTACCCTGAAGATACTAAAATATGAGGAAAAAAACCATAAAGGCTTCTCAGATACTACTGCAGTACATCTTCTGTACAAAATGCTTAAAATTACAGTATTCAACAGCAGTTAAATTATAGGTCATACATCTTGTATAGGCAGAACACTTTGAATTGCATAAAAATAAATCAGCTTCATCTCTGCCCAGCTATTGATTGGTGAGTACTTCCAGTGTCTTTGTGCCACCCACAATCTTAGGATTTCTTTATTAGCTTTAATAATTGAATGTGGTGATGATATGCAAGACAATGGAATACTATCAGTGATGTGTTTGAAGAAAGTAATTCATATTATTTGCAAGACTATGCTTGGAGACTGAGTGCTGCAGCTTAACTAAATGTTTACAAACCATTGTAAAAGTAAGCTCCAATCTTAGATGTATCCACAGTCACAAGTATTGCAATAATTACCACATGAAAAGACTTGGTTGGCCTCCCTGGCCATGCCTGGGATGAACTCTACCTAATTAGCAAAGTGCTAACAAGCTGAAACAGAGGGCAGGAAAGGCTTACTTGCCACTTATGAGTAATTGGAAAAAAGGGAGAGGCTCAATTTGAGGAAAAACAAACCATAATTAATTTAAGCAAAGGAAAAAACCCATAGCCAAAACATACAGAGAGGAGTTACATGGTTCCTACAGGCCTGGGCCCAGGTCTAATGTCTGTCATGGGGTAAAAAAAAGACCCGAGCCATCTTTTTCCCTTTGGCTGTGTGGCACCTCATCACACCTGGAGACTCTGGTCCATGACCTTCTCTCACCACTATGGGAGTTTTCCAATATTTTGTTTGGTCAAATATAGTACAGATGAGTCAACTGTCTTCTGTGGCTCTGTGCAGAAAATCTATTTGCAAAGTCACATATTACATCAGGGGAATACGCTGCCTCCATTGCTGTCTCCAAGGGCACTGGGACAGGGCAAAAGATGATCTACTTCAGAGTATCACTCAAACCTTAAATTATCAAATGACTACATTGTAGTTAGTTTAGACACACATAAGCATTTTAGACACTTTAAGCACAGGTCTTCAAGTTTTAAAAAATTTCTTACATTCCTGAGATTTTATAACTTTTAATGTCTGTTTCAATGTTGGAAGGGACCTTAAAGACCATATAGTTCAAACTATGACACTTTCCAAAAGAACAGGTTGCTCAAAGCCCACATCAAGTTTGACCTCATAAAAGTAACTCACTGTGTGTGCTCTAGTCTTCCTGTTCAACAATTGGAAATACTACTACTAATAGGAACAGCAGTTTTCATGGAATTCCTAACCCTTTACGTTCCTGAAATACCATTTATTAGCAGTGGAACGCTCTTATTAGGTAGCAATCATGCTTGCAGGAAAAGGGTCTTACAGATCATGTATTTAGCACATTTTGCTTGACACAAAAACCTCAGGTCTACAGTGGTCACCTCGAAGGTTTTAGTCCTTCTTATGTTTTAGACAAAAGTATAGCTCAGCAAAGAAGAGGATAGTGCATTTTCGTAACGCTGGAGATTTATGCTAACATTATAATGTGATTTTGGTATAGAAGTTTGTGGGTTTGTTTACCCATGCAGTTTTCAACCTGAGTTTTGAGGCAAGATGTAAGGCCTGTATTCACAGAAGGTAGTAAGAAGGTAGAAGGTAGTCGGATAAAACTGCTAAATACAAAAGAAGCTTATTAGAGGTATAATGGGTATAGGAACATAATTTCAACAAGCTTAATAATTTTCAGATTTGTAGAGTGGGAAGTAATGTGATTTTAGCAAGGCTGCTTAAGACTAAAGAGAAGTAAATAACATACTCATTTAAATGAGCACCTTCTGTTAACTGGATGCATGCAAGCAGGATCATTGTTGTTCTGTATTTACCTACCAGTCAGATTCATTTCAAACTGTAACTTTTGTGTAGAGTCTTTTAACTGAGATCTGTGAATTCCTTGCAAATCTACAAATCTATTTTTTCTGGGAGTGACTATGTGTTCAAATTGCTGCCTGTTTGTGACTCATTGACAAATTAAAAAAGATAGCGATGTTGGAGAATGCTTTTTTCACTTGCTAGGCTTCCTAGATCCATCAGGTAGGGAAGAAATTACATTGTATAAATATCAGAATTAGCAAGATAACATGAAAAGTAATTTAGTTTTTTAAGAAAGTCTTCCTTAGATGAAGGACTTTTATTCACTCTTAATTTTTTTAATTTATTTTTTGTATCTTCTGTTTTTGGGGTGGGTTTCTTTTTGTATTTTCTTCTCATTGCTTCATCAGTCACTGAAATGGTCCCTGTTTTTTCAAAGCAGCTTGAGGTAACTTTGCAATTTCTATAACTGTGTTATCTCATTGTGTGCTATTAATTCTGCCCTCATTTGTTCTTCCCAAATTAATGGTGTCTACAGATAGTGAGGGCTTTTAATTAGTAAATTAATTGAAATTGAAATTATTAAAAGGGTTTTTTTTCCTTAGAAAATGTAACTTTGACATTTTTTACATGTAATGTTATTCATTGGAAGAGTATTTGACCATTCCAAAAAAGACACAGGGAATGATGATTTTACTCTTTTAATCAGATTTTTTTTTTCTGTCTGTAAAAATTAGTTGTCCATAAAAATACAGAAATGCTTTATCTATGATGTAGGTCACTGATGATGGAGAAAACAGGGATTTGTCTCTTCTCTTTAACAGTACTATGCTGTTTGAAGCAATGTCACATCAATAAAACACCAATCCATCAGTTATAATTAAAACTACTAGTTTCAAGGCTGTTGATATATGTAAATCCTTTTCAGTCTTCATGGTGGATTAGATGTGGCTAGCTGCAAAACACACATCCACAGGTTTGTTGACTCCCTGTCTTGATGACGCACCCCATGGAATTCCATACAGTGATTCAGTAAAGACTGGCCTTTATTGGTTTTTGTTTTTATTAAAGTCAGCTCTTTATTGTGCACCAGAAGTCTAAGTGAAGACTGTATACTCCCGGTTTTTGGTTTTGTTCTTACATAGCACCAAGAGAAAAATAACTTCCATTAATTATGTAGAAATAGAGTAGACACATCTACTGTATCTCTCTGGCTGACTGGAGTCTTACATAAAATTAGAACAGATGTACCTGAAAGTACCAGTGCTTTCCTGGAAGTCACTGGTAGAAGAGAAAAATCCACAGATTCTCATCAGACGCAAAAATCTGACCCATGATATTTTATCTTCAAAGTAAGGGAACAATTCTACATAGAAGTAAATTCAGTCTTGAAGTATAAACAGTATTTCAGTTATATTTGCACTACAGGTGAAAGAATACAACCTGCCATGTAGCAAAACAGTCCCTTCATTTAGCCATATAAATGAATGACTTTGTTAATACATGTTCAACACCGGAGAGGAAAGTAATGTTTGTTCTTCCCCCATGTCACCACAGTTTGAACACATCACTTGGCATAACATAAAATGATCATATATACAATGTATATACAACTTTTCCAAGACTGAAGACTTGGCTAGATTTAGCTAGAGAGAAATCAATAGATTGTGTACCTTCCATTCACAAATATCCCTTGAGAAAGTGGTATCTGAACACATCAAAAACTAGCAATCAACTATAGCAGTAGTTGAAGGAGCTTTGTAATAGGAGTCATTTACCTGAGGTTAAAGAGGTGCGTTACAAATCTGAACCTACCTGCTCTGAAAACCTCAGCTAGGTTTTGGTACTTGTGGCTGTGGGTTGAAGGGTTGAAGGCTTTGTGTTTTGTGCATTCCAAAGAAACGAACACAATGTGAGAATAAATAAAAATACGGTTGAAAACTGTGCAGTTTAAACACTGCAGTGCCACATCTCTACTGAATGCGAGTGAAGCCAGTGTCTGTATCTGTGACTACTACAGTGAAACACAGGATACAAAATACATTAATAAAACCAAGAATGTGTGTTCCTTTCCTCTTGAGGATATTGTTATCTATTTGCTGCTGTTGAAAACCAGTAACAACAAAGGGTGGCCTGTTTACTCAAGAAACCACAACAGTATCACAGATGTTCATTGTTTTTTTTTGAGAAGAAGAGTTCAAATGAAGTAAAGTGGATTGAACATTTGGCCAAAGCCAGGCTTTTGACAGGTATTTGGCTAGGACTAGGGCACAATGAATGAGAGGTGGGACCTTCTGCATTTGAAATGTTAAAAACACTCTGATGAATCATTTGTACAATATTTCTTTTTATAAAGCCTGAAGTTTGCTGTTCCTAATTTCTTATTTTTTATAACTTTCAAGGTGATCTTTTGATCACCTTAATCTGCATCATTTGGAAATGCATTCCAGTTAAGCAGATAAAGTCTATGAATTGTACCCATACAATAGTGTAGCATATATTGTTCTTGAAGGAAGCATTAGGTTTTTCTTCATTTTAGATGGCATGCATCCTGTTTAATAGTCAGCAGCTCTAGGTCTCTTATACCTTCTTATAAAGATACAAGAGATTTGAAGGTGGTTAGCTTGGAGAAGAGGAGACTGAGTGGCTACCTCATAAATGTCTATAAATATTTGAAGGGAGGGTGTCAGGAGGATGGAGCCAGGCTCTTCTCAGTGTCATCTAGTGATAGGACGAGGGGCAATGGTTGTAAGCTGGAACACAGGAGGTTCCATATAAATATCAGAAGGAACTCCTTCACAGTGAGGAGCACTGGAATGGGCTGCCCAGGGGAGTTATGGAGTCTCTTTCTCTGGAGATATTTAAAGCCCACCTGGACATGTTCCTGTGTGACTTGGTCTTGGTGATCCTGTTGTGGTAGGGGAATTGGCCTAGATGATCTTTTGAGGTCCCTTCCAATCTCTAATGATTCTATGATTCTGTGATTCTGTGGTACTTGTTTAATTAACTCTTACTAGCACTAAAGCCACCAGAAAGTGCTTGTTTTTGTCTTTCCAAGTCTCAATATAAAAAGCTTGTTTTTTAATCCGGTTTTGATTTTATATAATATGTTCCTGTGTCATGTATCCTACAATTACCAACAAATCTCAGTTCTCAAATGCATAACAGCTCTTGCAGTAATACCATAAATAAGGCTAGTGGTTCCCAAACTGCCTGGTAATTTACAGCTTTACTTATCTGACTGTAACATTTGTATGGTTAGCTAGTGGTTTATATATACAAGGGTTGCTGAAGAGCTGTTCCAGGCATAAATTCAAGAACTGCTTGCAATATTAACAGATTTTGAAGCTAAAAATGAATTATTCCAAATGGAAGACCAAGATCAGATCAAATGAATTATAAAGAGGTCTGCATGCAATGTTAGCATTGCAAAATAAAGACAGATGCACACCTCTGATGCTGGAAATTATTCTTTCCATAATTTCATGTTTCACTACAGGGAACAGAGTAAAACTTAGTGTGTTTTTCCAGGTGACTGAAAATAGCTGATTTGCTTCTAAGTCCTTGTGAGTTGATACTTCATAGATCACTGAAATTGTCTTACTTGAAATATTCAAATATAAACTGGGAATGCCATGCTTTCTTTTACTTTACACATTAGCATGAATCTCTTTGACACAGTCCCTCATCAATATACAGTGCAAAGAAGTTTCACTGATTATACTGTGAGCTCGTTGAGTCAGACACTGTGTTTTTATTACATATGGTAGAGCACACAGGTTGTCATCAGGTCTCTCTAATTCTACCCCAATGTAAACAGAAAACAGAATAAATACAAAGGTGACATTCAGATAACATGTCAGCATGGAAATGTTACTTACAGCTTTTCCATAACTTGATGTTCTGCTGGCAGTAGAAGTTTTTCAAGAGGATTTGCAGATGGGTAGAAATTCAAATGAAGTTAGGGGATATCAAAGGTTTGATCATGTAGAAAGAAGTAAGACCAAGTTTCCATAAAGAAGTCTGTTTATTTATTTGAATTGTAAAAAAAATAAAAGTGATAATGTGAGATAAAAGATAGTGAGAGCTCACATTCTTCTCTTATAGAGCTATAGCAGTGGTGGTTTGAAAGGAATCAGGTCCATTTATCAAGGTGATAAGTATCTACCTAGCACTATGACTTCTGCAGCCATGTGATAACATCAAAATCTGAATTGGCTTGTATTTTTGCATAGAATCATACAACAATTGGAAGGGACCCATAAGGATAATCAAGTCAAACTTGAGGTATTTGTATATTTTTTGTTAATGTGTTTGGTATATTTGCATTGATTTATTCTTACCAGCTTTGATTTAATGATCACTGAAGGCTTGCTGTGGTGATTCATTGTTTAAAAATAAATAATATACATCAAAGCAAGGAATCAAGTCAATTTTTTTGAGTATGAAAGAATCTCCAAGTTAGAACTTAAACGAATTGAAATCTTGTGTAAACTGTTGCTTCTGCCCACCCTTTACACCTCCTCCTATGCTGCATGAGTAGTGAGTGTATAATAAGGGATTTTCTTCAGCGAGAACACCTTGACAGTCCTGATCAGGGATCTGCCTACAAAGTTGAAAAGCACCTTTTATACCCTCAAAACACAAGCGGGCCTGTGGAAGATATTGTCCCTGACAAATTTCAAGTACAGCCAGGATGTATGTACAAGGATCTCTGCTGAGGTGTAGCCTACATGCACCTCTAGTTGGAAGTTGCTTGCTCAACACTTACAAAAGCAGGCAACTGTATAACTTAGCTCAGTTTTGCTTCCCACCATCCATCTACTGCAAGGATTCATGTGGAACTTTGAAAGGTTTTTGAAACTTTGGCCCATTGCATTCTTTGGCCCATTGCATTTCTTTGTGTCACAGCGGGGTGACACGCTGATATGAATTTACACAAGTTAGCTGCTATCAGCAATAGTTTAAAAAAGCAGAAACATGTTTTAACCTCCTTGTCTCAAATTCATTCTTTATACCTCGAGTGCTTGGAAAGTTTTGCCATGAATAAATATTTTTAGCTGAGATAAAAGTAAAATATGCTCTTTGTATACTACTCATTTTCAGCAGCACCTCAACAGTCTGTAAATAAGGGAAAAATCCTACTTTATAATGGAAATGACGATTTGAGTTTAGAGTCACTGTCTGTATTCTCTTAGTTGTGTTATTGTAGCTGCACATATCAGTAACATTCATTACATTAATGCATTTTATAAACATCAGCTTCCACAGAGAAGTGCTTTAGTGGCTTACACGTAACTTGCCATGTTGGAACAGAACACTGCAGCAAAGGTTTCCATATGTCACACTGCTTATCCTGCTTTAATAGAAACAGTTGTTTTATACAGTACACATTTAGTTTATATGCCTAGCCTTCAGATCTGAGCAAATCAATTTGCAGAAACCTCTGAAAAGTTCTGAGTGAGTGATGGGGAACCTGACCAACTGTGCTTTATGTGTGCTTGGGGGCACCTGGTTGGCTCAGTTGATAGAACATGGGACTCTGAATTCCTGGGGTCATGGGTTTGAGCCACATGTAGGACATCTTGAGACACTACTGTAGAATCACCTCCCTCCACCTGCTGGCCACACTTGTCCTGATGCAGCCCAGGATTCAGTTTGCCTTCTGGGCCACAAGTGTACACTGCTGGCTCATGTTGAGCTTTTTGTCCACAAGTACCCCAAGTCCCTCTCCTCAGGGCTGCTCTGCAGCCAGTCACTGCCCAGCCTGTATTTGTGCTTAGTATTGCCTCGACCCAGGTGCAGGACCCTACACTTGGTCTTGTTGAACCCCAGTCAGTAACTCCCTTCAGACACAACAGCACTGTCTGTAGCAATGATTGACGTCTCCTTTGAGGGAAGCAGAGCACTGTGAATGGTTAGTCCCAGACTGTTGTGGGACACTGAAACTACTGAACTTCCCCAGACTCTGTTCTGAGTGTAGGGCACATTCCTTCAATTTTGCATCCTCTAAACTAAATGCACAGCACACAAAAACATATCAAGAACTCAGCATTCAATTTTCTTTCTGGGAGAGTGGGAAGAGGAATACTGACCCATGTAGGACAGATCTAAGTCATACTGAGTAACTGTCAGGTAGAAGGTAGTGTAAGAAACTAGAAAAGGGTGAAATATTAGGGTTGTCTAGGCCTAGATTCATATTTTTAGCACCCAGGCAACAGCTAAACATGTACTTTAAATTCAGTACTGAGTTACTAAATCCTGTGTGTAAATGAAAGATGTGAATAGTAACATCTTTGCATGAAAGAAAACGTAGCTCTTCAAAATTAAAATGTCTTAATTTTCTTATTCAGAGAATGTGAAGATTTTGTAGGAGAGGATTTGGCTGGATTTATCTTTAGCTTCTGTCTCCATGATGTACCTCTACATGACAGAAGTTTTGCCTTTCCCTGTTCCATGGTAGATTGTTGCAAATTCTGTTTCTAAACTGGTTTCTAGACTGTAACCATAACAGTTCTTGCCTTGGAGGTTGAAATTGTGCTTCTTCTTGAACTGTTATAAGTGAAATCTAAGGATAAAAAGGTCTTTTAAAAAATAAATCTGTTTTTTAGACATTGAGGTGGTGTGTTTTTTTTCAGGGTCCTCCACAGTATTCTAAGAAAGGGCATGTCAAAACTTGAGGTACTATTGAGTCGGCTCAGAATGAATTATTTTTCCTTTGAAGAACTTGCTCTATTTTACTGCCTAAATCTTCCCTCATAAGTTAACCATAGTTCCTTTGATTTTTGTTATTCATTGTGGGTCTCTTCCCTCCATGGTTTAAATACTGTTGTAGGCTGGCAGGAAGCTAGTATTGTAATTGCTGTCAAGAAACAACTGAGTAGTGACATAGCTTGAGATAGTTGTCCTTTTCTATCCTGTTGCTTGCCTTGAACAGTCATTTGTCAACTTAAATAAAATACCTGAACTCAAATAATAGATTTTTCAATTAATCTGATCTAAGTGAAGGTAGAATTATAGAGCAGTTCTGTGTTCATAATATCGAGAGCCACAAAGTATTTTATCTGGGTGAATGAAAAACCCGAGTAGAGCAGCAGGAGGAACCATTGACCTTTGAATACAAGTGTGCTTATGTAATTATTTCTTTTTATTGACTGACACTTAACTGACTTTAAGTAGATTATAAACCCAACATTTGTTACCACACCTTTTGCGTGACAAAATTAATGTTAATTAGCTAATGCTAAATTAGCTAATAAATGCTAATGGTGTCAGTTAATGACTCATCAGTCACTGCCCATCATATGGAATAAAACTATCAGGATTAATTTCTTAGCTTAGATGTATTGGAGGCACAATTGAGGTCTTAACCATTTCATCCTACACAGAGTTCATCTTTTAAAAAGATGTGATATTGCTAATCGCTCTTCACATAACAGACTGAGTTCTTTACGTAACAGTTCTGGAAGTGACTATCATCTGTTTCAATGTGTGTGTGTGTGTGTGTGGGGAGGATTTCCTTCTCAAAAGGAAAGAATTGATATCTAGACTGAATATGAAGTAAGAAATACAAATGTACAACAGCCGTACAGGAATATGCCTTTGTCTTCGTTTTGACACCTCTCCTTCTAACTCCTGCTTCAGTAGGGCAATACTTAAGTTGGTATTTTCATAGCAGCAAAGAGAGAGGATAGCTCCAAACATCCCTGTGCTTTTCCTCAACTAATTCTTTTAAACTCAGGTAATGTTTGCTCTAAATGAGTGATGGCCATTATGACTTCTTCTCTGAAAGGATCCCATTTTTGCAAATGCAATGGTTGCTCAAACCTTTCTTTCTTAAATTTTGTACTTTCTTGAAGTACATGATGCCCCGATCTTTTAGATATGAAAATAATATTTCTGTCATGTTATGCACAGGAGTGGTCTTTTAAGTCTAAAATTTCCAAGGGAAACACCCTACAGAAAATTCCTGGATGTTCTGTCACAGCGTAAACCATTCAGTCTTGAAAAAGACAAGTGAACACACACTGACAATGGAAACTAAGACATATTACTACTGCTCAAATATTTACTAAGAACAAGAATACACAGAGAAAAAATTATTTCCTCTAGCAAACAGTGATTTTCAATACGGCAGTGTTTCCTTTCATTACCTTTTTCTGTTTTTCCAGTCACGTTCACATTTTTTTCCTTGCTTTTTTTCTCCTTTTTTTGTCTTACAATGATCTCTATGAACATTCCTACATTTTTGCTATTTCTTCCTTTTTACTACTGTTTTTCAATATCCATTCCTAAACCTGTACTTCCTTTTTGCCTTTTATTTTTTCTTTCTCAGGAATAACAGAGCTGAAGTCAGCATCTGGGTCTTAAAGGTTATACACTTTGAAGTACCAATTTAAAACAGACCACTGGAGGAGGCAGAAAATTGAGATTTGCCTTTTAAAAGTGGAAAATAAGTATTTTGGGATCTATTGCAATTTAGGATGCTCCTAGCTTACATTTCTTCACGCACTATTAGAGGGTTGTTGGCCCTTTAAAAAAAGCATCCTAATGTGACATGAAGTCCAATGATCCAACAGATGCCTGCAGAAAAATGAGCAACACATTCCTGACTTCAGTCAGTATGAAGGACTAAACGTGACAGCTGAGGATAGGATGCAGTTAGGGGATACATTCTGAGGATCTGAGATGAAGAAAACTACTGCTTTGGGAAGTCTGTTCAGCTTCTGAATTCTGTTTATAACTACATTTCTTTATGCACTAATACATCAACCTAGAGACTCCCTGAGGGATTATTTCATAGAATTAAAGAAAATGAGGGACAGTCTGGAGGTCATCTTATACAGCTTCACATTGAAAATGAGTCTGCTGTCTCCCCAGTTCTCCTTTTAAATCATGATATAATGAGATGACAAAAAGCAGCAGTTCACAGTTCAAACTTAATACAAAATTATTTTTCCTTTGCTTTTTCTCAGGAAAACTTCTGTCATGCGAAAAACAACTGCTTAATGAAGTCATCCAACATTGGCTTCTGCAGCTGGTCACCTGTTGAAGCCTGTCAGAGGATGTACAACAAGCGATAAGGAAAGTTTGCAGTGAGCTTTTCAATTACTTTTCTTAGTTTAGGACAAACAGGGCTGTTTTCCCAAAAGCAGAGTAAACTGGATTAAAAAGTGTCGTGTTCAATGTATTGTAAAATTAGAGAATGCATTCTCCAAAGAGTGTTCTTGCCAAACTGTGTGGGCTCAACAGCCATGGGGAGAGGCCTCTGTAAATGCAGAATGATTTTAATTGACTGTGTGCATTTCCACATGGGCAGGTATAGGTTTATTTTTATTATTACCTGAGGCCACAAGGTAGAGTCAAAGGAACTCCCATGAAACTTCATTTCAAAACCTGCACCAGCAAGCATCACTCTCTTTTTCCTTCACATGCTTTACTTCCTCACAGAAGAACTCAGGGTCAAAAACAGAGTTAAAATAACATCCAGTACCTCCCTGCTTCATAATGAGATATTAGCCACTAGAGGCTGCTCATGCATAATTACTCATTCTTCTTCTTCCTATTGTCTTTCTTTCTTTTGCTCAGGATGACACCAAGTTTTGTACACTTCTCTATTTCACAAGACTTTGGATTCCTGAATATATAGAAATATCAGTAAGAAAACAAATCTTGGATAAAAAGATCATCTATCCTAATAGAAATTACTCAACTGTAACCCCTTCAAAAATTCTTGTGTGCACAGGTAACCCTTGACCCTAGAGATTTGATTTATTTCACACCTAGACAGTCAAGTTTATTGAGATGTTCTCATTAGCTAGATAAATGTTTTAGTCCTCCTGTTCACTTGTCTTTCATTTTTTTAAACATGAACTGCTTATCAGCAAATAGAGAAACTAATTAGATGAAGATTTTTACTTCTGAAAGTGGATAAATAGCAAAGAAGTTGTATACAGGGTGTTAAAATACCACCAGCACTGTCTTCCTTGTTTTTTCTATTATTTCTTTTATCTTTGCACATTTCCTTATTTTAATTCTTTATCACAAGTTACATGTAATTGTGATGACTTTTCCCATGGAAATTCAACTACAAACTTCTTTAAAATAATATTTGGAACTACCAAAGTTTCATCGTTGTGGATTTATTCATTCTCCTGCCATCTTTTGCTACATCTTCTTGATGAATCACCTTAATATTATACAACCATACAACGATTTGGGTTGGAAAGGACTTCAAAAACCATCTAGTTTAATCCTTGAAATGTTCCAGTATTTAGGAAAAAGTATTTTAACAGTTTAATGGAGGCCCTGTGCTTGTAATTGTGCTTCCAAATTTTCAGTGGAATCCAATCTAGCAGTCAGCATGCAGGGAATGTCACTGAATCACAAATATGTGATTCTTTTCTTCCAATTAAGTCAGGTCTTTGCACTCATTGTGTTCTGTTAGCTTTCTTTGTGGTGCTGTTGCATATATATACATGTGAATCAGACTTGCAAATGTTGTCCAGACGATCATATCAGAAATAGATATGCTTAGTCTTTATTGTCACGTGAATATGAGTATCAATTGTAATCAAACACTTGGAAAGGTGAGCTACATAAGCTAGTAGGGCAGAAGACTGTATGAGAACTTACCATAGAATCATATAATCATTAGGGATTGAAAGGGACCTCGAAAGATCATCTAGTCCAATCCCCCTGCCACAGCAGGATCACCTAGACCAAGTCACACAGGAACATGGGACTAATACTTTACTGTAAATTATACATACACATTAATACACACACATGTTTATATTCATATATATATATATATACACACACATAATGTTACAGTGTTTTATAGACACTGGGATTTATAATCATAGAATCATAGAATCATTCAGGTTGGGAAAGATCCTTAGGATCATCGAGTCCCACCATCATCCCTAAAACCATATCCCACAATACTACATCTAAGTGCCTCTTAAACTCATCCAGGGATGGTGACTCAATCACCACCCTGGGCAGCCCATTCCAGTGCTTGAAGTCTAGCCGGAAATTATTTACCAATGATGTGTTGTATAGACCCTACACAACACAGACCAGACAGCTTTGGGTGTTTCTCTGGTTGTATATAGCAAAGGGTAGGAACAACTGTCTCAGTCTGAGGCTCTTGGACAAGGCTACAGGTAAAGTAGCCTTGTGGAGGAAAAAAGGCTCAGTGAGAATTATTATCAACTTTGGTAAGTATTCTTCTTTTTAACTAAATATTCTTTCAACTGTGAATGCAAAGCATGGCTTCTTCACATGCACTAAGAAAGTATGGAAAAAAGAGAAGCTCAGACTGGTCTACATGAATGAAGAACAAAAGCTCACAATGGGATTGAACATCCTTGTATCAGTTGTAATTGCCATCTCAGCACAGATCTGTATTTGAGAGAGACAATTCTGAATGGATTCTGGGTTTCTAACAGAAAAGCATGACTTTGGAAGGAAGCAACAGTCTGTGTGGATTTTATTCATTCATAGCTGACACTGAGAGAGAAAAAGCAGATAAGGTAAAAACAAGCTGAATTATATGACTGAAGCACGGAGAAAAAAACCTGCCAGAAACTGATGGACTTGATTCTCATGGAATGAAAGATGCATATGACCTATGAAAATAGGCAAGAGAAAGACATGCAGAAGAGAAGAAACCTCCTTGTCTTATGGCAGACTGTTTTACAGATCATGAATGTAAAAAAGGTGTGTTTTATGTTCTGGGGGTCTGAATGTGATTGCCAATCTGCTGAAAGTAAAGGTCAATTAAAAAAAATCAACAAAATACACTTACTTATGCCTATGCAAACTGCTGCCCACTGATATGGCAGATAACCAGAAAACAAAGCACCTTATATCAACCTGAAATATATATTTGCCCAATAAAAAGGGTAGACAACTCCAGAATTGAAAATACTTGCAAATACACTGGATCACTGTACAGGATTTTAAGAAAGGAAATGAGATTTCAGCTGGAGAAAGCTCTGATGAGGGGATACTCCCCAATTGCTCAGTGCAACATCTGAACACATACAATATTCTGGGAAACACAACGAGCAGTATCACGGCAAAGTGGGAAGAATTGCTTTACTTGAGATTTTCTGATGTGTATCAAAATACCCTTATAAAATTCCTTGCGTTCACTGAAATGAAAGACTTGGAGTCGCTGAAGCAGTTGACTACAAAAATACAAGCAACCATTTCAGTATTATTTTTAAAGCTGCATGTAGTACAGCAGAAATCAAGTGAAAATGTTATTTGTAGAAGAACCGTACTTTCTAAAAGCAATATCAGTTCAAGAGCTGACAAATGGTTTTATTTGGAGAGCTAACTACAGGGCTGCTTAGTTTGGGGCTTTTTTTACAGTGAAATAGCAAGATGTGAAATGAGACTAGGATGAATTGGGAAGCTTCCCAGGGTAATGAAGAGCAGCACACCATCTGTTTGAGTGGGAAAAATATTGGATCAGTGTGTGCTCCTCATCCTGCTGTGCAGTATGAAGGTAGAGGCCCTGGTAGCAAAATGAGGCCATGTAACATGAGTGATGGCTACAGAGTAGAGCAGGCAATAAACGCAAACCACCAGTGACTCTTGGGACACCTAAAATGCAACCAAGGTCTGGGCCAGTCTGCCATGTAACAGCTGTGAGAATTATCTTCCTGCAATGACCGGAAATTTTCTGAAGTTAATGACCTGATAACAATATTTTCTCTTTTCAAAATATATCAGTGGGAAACACTTGAGTCCTGTGCTGCTACAGGACCTGGGCAAAAAGCTGATTTGGAAAGAGTCTCTCTGGAGTTTGGAAGAGGAAGCAAAAGTAAATTGCTGAGAAGCTAAAATGAACACTTGTAGATTTTGTTTCTGATTGGTTACAAGAATAAATACCGGGAATTTGTTCATTTGGGGTTTTTTAAAATGTTTTCTGTAAAATCTGAACACAGGAAAATTGGACAAAATAAGAGTCAGAGTAGACTTGGTGACTTGCTTCCATATTTACAGAGAGCTGGATCCTGCCATGCTGTTAACAAAGAATCCACCTGCGTTGCTCTTGGTTGCTGACACCAACCTGCTAAGTTGCATTGAAAGACCAGTCTCCCTCTCATGTTCCAAATGCTACTCTGCTGCTGCAGGGCACATCTGCAGGTCTGGGCAGATCCACTTATCGACAAGGGTCTCTCTCAGCAGCAGGTACTGTCATCACTTACATGTGTGTAAAGGCCAGTACTGCCTCCCCTCAGATGTTCTCAGCAGAGCTCTTATGATCCCTCAGCTGAACAGGAGAGACCACTGATCTTTCTCAGGATGCAGGACTGTAATTATAAAACTGTAAACTAGATGCGAGGCTTAATTACAGTGTCAAATACGTTGGTTTCTAATCAGCTCTCTGGATATATATTTAGGAAGGATTTATCAGGGCAATGACCTAATTTTAAGAGCATGGATTTCAGCTGAATGATCTGAAAACTATTTGATTCTGTGCCTGTGGCGAGGGGACAAACAAGAGTAGACCATCACTTTTTAATCAGTAGAGTCTCAATCACGGCACATGCTTCAGGAAGCAAATTAATCTCCAATGTAACATCAGAAAGTGTAGCTGTGCAATGGTGATGAATCTGGTCGTGGGTCTGTCACAGCTCAGTAAGCAGCTGGACTCACTAGTGAGGTTTATGTCAGGCTTGGAGGAGGGAGCTAGAAGAGCTTGTCTT
Organism: Rhinopomastus cyanomelas; assembly: GCA_013400115.1. Classification (NCBI taxonomy): domain Eukaryota; kingdom Metazoa; phylum Chordata; class Aves; order Bucerotiformes; family Rhinopomastidae; genus Rhinopomastus; species Rhinopomastus cyanomelas. The sequence continues at coordinate 61,773 of VXBP01005834.1, forward strand.
TCTCTGAAAGGTAAGACTTTTCTCCTGTACGAAGATCCTACAACTTTTTCAGGCATTAGGCTTTGGTAAGAGCTCTAAAATATGACTTATCACAGTGGTGAGATGTTTCTGAGCTGGTCACCCAGGGAGCTGTCAGAAGAGGGTCAGTTTGTAGCAGACATTGCTCTGGTGCCTGGTAGTGGCCTTGAGCTACAGCAGTGTTTTCCCTGTACCCCAGAATGGCAATAGGCTGGGCAGGATCCCTCTCTACAGTTGTCTAATTTCTTGTGTTGCGCTGAGCTCAATGTTCAGAGGTAAGAGCCATCTGGGAAGCCTTTTCTGCCCCAAAGCTGTTTAGCAATATTTCTTCTGAGGCTCCTCAGCTTTCCTGTTTAGTAACCAAGTAAAGTACCAAATAGAGCTGGCACTCTCAAGCGTCTATTTGGTTTTGCCCAGGACGTTTTACGCTGGTAGATTGCCTTACAATAACCTACTGGTGAGTGTTGGAGGAGAAACCGTCACAAAGATCTGATGTCCATGAGCGCTTTTGGAGTGCAGCAGTGCAGCAAGCCCAGGTCTTCTGAAGTCAAGAGAGAGGAAGTGAAGGGGGGGGGGTGTCTGAGTAGCTTTGTGCAAAAGCACACAACAGTGTAAAAATTCCCGATTAACACTGTGCTAATCGTCATTGGAAGGCAGGGTGAAGGCATTCCAGAGATGTTTCATTCCATGTTAACTCTGGGGATTTGTGTCAGATTTGGTCACAAGAGTGACCCAATATAGAGTATGGAAGGTAGCAGCACTGGGGTTTTGCAGGCTTTCTCTCCTGACTCTATCGCAGTGTGTGCTCTCTTAAGTTTCTAGCAGTGCAGAGAGTAGTGGTGATCTGTGCCAGGTGCTCAGATTTACCAGAATGGAGAATGATTCTCCTTGGATGACAAATTTATTTGAACAGGTGCAGTGCTCTCTCGTCAGGGTTTATTTCTTTTCAATAGTTGACTCTGCTTCAGATGTGAGATTTTTACCAGAAAACAAAGAGAAAACTAAAAACAGAGCAGGTCTCTCCTAGACGTTGTAGAATTTTTTTCTCTCTGCTAAAATATTGATGTTGGATACTGAGGGAAGTATACAGCAGCAAGGCGAGACATATTTGAAACAGAGAAGTGCTATGGAGGTCAGGACAGTGTTCATGATGTTTATTTCATGCTTTAAAAGACTGTATGCTGAAGTTGTTAGGTGAAATGGGATAGTAGATATTCTACCAGTAATAGTAATACTGCAAATTTTTTATTTTAAGCATAAAAACATACTTTTAAGTGTATTTTTTCTGATCAGTTTTCAAAGTGCAAATGAGCTCTAGCCTTTTCTGTGACACAGCCAAAACTGTTTCTTAACTGTAACTTTCTCTGCTGAGACACGTGCAAGAGATTTGAACCTTGATTTGAAAACTTGGCACTAAAGCCCTAGAAAACGAAATCATTGCTTTATGATGAGGGCACAGAGTGTCTACTCAGCAAGTTTGCCGACGACACCAAGCTGGGAGGTTTGGCTGATACGGCTGAGGGCTGTGCTGCCATCCAGAGAGACCTGGACAGACTGGAGGGCTGGGCACAGAGAAACCAGATGAGGTTCAACAGGGACAAGTGCAGAGTCCTGCATCTGGGGAGGAATAACAAATTCTACCAGTACAGGCTGGGGGGTGATCTACTGGAAAGCAGTCCTGTGGAGAGGGACCTGGGGGTCCTGGTGCACAACAGGTTAACCATGGCACAGCAATGTGCCCTGGTGGCCAAGAAGGCCAATAGGATCCTGGGGTGTATTAGGAGGAGTGTGTCCAGCAGATCGAGGGAAGTTCTTCTCCCCCTCTACTCTGCCCTGGTGAGGCCTCATCTTGAGTACTGTGTTCAGTTTTGGGCCCCCCAGTTTAAGAGGGACANTTGCAGCACCATGAGTTCTGAAAACCCTGACTATCTCAATGTTATATCGATCACAGTTACTTTGAAGTCACCTTAGTAACAGGTATAAAAGAATGTGTGATTCTACTAAAATCCTGCACTCACAATTGTATTCTGCTCAAGTTGCTCTGGAGGTAGTCCTGTGTTTTAATTAAGAAGCATTACAGCCTTACGGTGCTATACTGAGAGTGAGTTGAGCTAAACTGTTTGGAAAAAGAGAAATGGCCCACTAGAACTGCTGCTCTATGAAAACGTCTTTGTGGACCAATCCAGCTTTGAAGCTAATACGCCGATATTATTTATGAATTAATGTAACAATAATCTATATAAACTAATATACCAGCACAAAGAGAGTCTGCAATTTCAAGCAGAGCAGTCAGAGATCTCAATGCCAAATAGGGAAGAATGGATTTTCTAAATTATGTTTCTATTGCACTTCAGAAAGATAAAAAGGAAAAAGAGGGGTAATTACTGGATAAGGAAATTCTTTTGGATAGAGAATTGGCACTTTGAAATTAGTAGTTGAAAAGCAGATCATACAACTTGTGTGTTAGTGAAAAATTAGTTAACAAGCACATAAATTTGACATCTATGCCTAAAATGCCAAAGAGTTTCCAAATTACCATCTTCTCAATGTAGGCTCAGGCTGGCAGGCAGAACCCACCCAGAAGCTTGCTCACCTTCCTGCCCCCGTATACTCTGCAGGATGGGAGAGAAAAGAAGAGACACAGGAGTGAGAAAACTCCTGGGTCAAAGTCAAGACAAGAAAAACAGACTTGACTTGGGGCCATTCCTTGCAAGCTGCTACCAACATTTTGCCAGCTGTACTTTATTCACTATCAAATGCTGTCCAATCAAAAGTCTGTAACAGCACAATAACCACAAATCCTAAAACTCCCTGGACATGAAAGCCATGCAGGTAGGTTGGTAAGTTTCCTCATAAGTTCATAGCAGAAACTTTTTTCCAGCAGACATGTAAAAAGGCTGAAAGCTGCTCATTTTCCCCACTTTGCTGCCGTAAAACCAAGCTGATCATGACCTAATAATAAACACCAGCAGATGGTAAACATGGTTTCAACATCAGTGCTGTGAGTTGTGAGCCATTACCCACTATCTCTTGTTCCCATGATGTTTCCACTGTAGTACTGAGCAAAATGGATCAAACACATAACAAAATTGTGCTTAGACAGCTGAAGCTCCACAATTCCATAGACAAGCTCTGGAATGCTCCCAATGCACCTCTTCATGAACAAACACTGTTTGGCCTACCTAGGAACCCTTCAGGGACTGCTGAACACAGTAATATCCAGACAGAGAGGAGCTGGATTTAGAGACTGAACACAGATGTGATCTACCACATAAAATAGCATTGAGGCAGTACAAGACAAGCATGACAGCATTGCCAGTTTCTCTCATGGCAATTTGGTGTGTTCTGCTCTTAGCCGGTTTCTGTTCATTGCTGTGAAGAAAATCAGCTGATGCTAGCTTTAGTTATCCCTAGGGTCTATCTTTCATGTGCTATTGCACTGATATCTGCACACCTTGCTAGTTTATAAAGGCAGTGAATTTAATCTAAAGTAATTGTAAAAGTCATCTAGTGGATCGAATCAGAAATTCAGTGCTCCTTTGGCTTCAGAAATATAATGAATCCTTTCTTCAAGGGATCTTCTAGGAATAAGATGTGTTCAGCTCCAAATTATCGTCTTCTGACTGTTGGCTCAGGCTGGCGGCAGAACCCACCCAGAATCACCCTTTTTTCTTATTTAAGCAAGTTCTACCATCTCGCAGTATTGTATGTTTTTGGAAATAATATCCAAAGTCTTGACGACACAATGGTTTGCCTCCATTAAACGTGCTGCACAAATATATTTGCAAGACTTGGTAAACTACTATTAATAAACCACCCTGTTTTCAAAAATCATTATGTCATATTTTCAATTAAGAGTCGAGATAAGAGGTAGTAGTTTATGTTCCAGGTTTAGTGAACTGAACTTTCTTCTTCTGATAAGAACTTGCTGGAGAAGAGATTACTTCATTCCATGTTTAATTTAAAGCAATTTGTTCCAATAATGTATCAGTCTATGAATTTCTTCAAGGCAATGCTTCTGATCAAATAGGAAAGACTGTGACAGGCTGAGACATTGGACCAACAAGAAGGGCAAGAGAATAATTTGAAGTCCTACACCTGGGACAGAAATATCCCAAGCAGCAATAAAGGATGTGTGGGATGATGCACAGGCATTTATGAGAAATAGTTATGTGGCCAGAAAACAGGGAAGATTGGGCTATTTATCTGAAAGCTAGAACAAGCAAGGTAAATGTGACAATAACTTTTGATCTTGATAGGCAAAGGACCACAGCTGATATAAATCTGAATCTCTAAGCAGATGAAAAAAAATTTGAGAACTGTCCCAGTTACAAACCAGTCCTCAGAACTCAACAGCATCTGGAGCCTCTGATAGAATTTACACCTAACTAATATTCAGATGAACTTCTGTACTGATTTATAATGGTCTGCTGCACAGACACAATGCTAACAGTATGACTTTCAGCTGAGCCATAACAAGCAGCCACTACAGTAATACTTTCAGATGTCTCTAATTTTTCTATCAGTCATCTGAAAAATTATATGCTAGAAATAGTGGAGGCTTAAAGCCAAAGTGCCCCCCCCCCCCCCTTTATGTTCAGTAATTCTGTGTTTCAAACTCTGGTGTTGCTAGTCCTTTATTATCACTTATATTACAACCTGGGTAGCTGGTTGTGTGTGAAAGGGCTGGTCAAGTTTTAGCTAGTCTTTAACTATGCAGATGTTAATTTTAGGCCCTGAAACAGCCTGGCCAAAGTGACAAGTAGTGTAGTTTGGGGTTATATAAGCTGTACTTGCAACACTCTTGATTGCCAAAAGAATGTACCTTAATTTTTACTATGACATAACTACACAGACACCAGGGTCAGTGAAGAAGGCTGAGGAGAAGGTGCTTTGGGCACCAGAGCAGAGATTCCCATGAAGCCTGTGGTGAAGAGCATGGTGAGGCAGTGTTGTCTTCCTGCAGCCCACAGATTAAGGGTAGAGCAGATACCCACCTGCAGCCCATAATGTATCGTGATGGATCAGATGCATGTCTGAATGAGGCTATAAAGCAGGTATTTGGTCCCATGGAATGGACCCATGCTGGAGTAGTTGGTGAAGAACTCCAGCCTGCGAGAAAGATTCACATTGGAGAAGTTGGAGGACTACCTTCTGTGGGAAGACCCCATGCTGGGTCCCAGGAAGAGTGTGAGACCTCCCCTGAAGGAGAAGGAGTGGCAGAGATGACGCTTGATGAGCTGACCACAACTTCCATTCCCTGTCCATCTTTGTCACTTGAAGATTGAAGGTAAAATAATTTGGAGTAAATTTAAGCCCAGGAAAAGGGCATGGCAGGAGGAAGGTGTTTGAGGATTTAGTTTCCATTTCTCTGATTTGATTGGTAATAAATCACAGGATTTCCCCAAGTAAAGTCTGTTTTGCATGTGACAGTAACTGGTGAGTGATCTCTTAGCACGTGGGCCTTCATTATGTCCAGTCTGAGAAGCGATAGTGGTGGAGTGGCTTTTGAGGCACTCGGCACCCACATACAGGTTCACCCTCTGTAATGATAGATGAACCCAGTGTTTTGGGGTTGTTAACAGTCTGTGTTGCAAAAATTACATAGAGGTAATGGAACATTATCACTTAATGGTAGCACAGTATGTATTACTGGTTTGAGTGGGTGTTAAGATTAGCAAAAATATGCTTTTGCTTCTTATGCAAATTCTGTACAAGATCTTTTATATATATTGGAATTAATTACATCCTGTCCATTAGTGCTGTCCTGTCAACTGGGAATTCTCATCTGATTGTCTGATGGGTGGAGGTTGTGACAAGATGATGTGTAATTCCAGAACTGTACTATATTGAGTCTGATTGCTTTCTTCTCAGTTTGTATGTGTTTTAAAATGCTTGTTTCTTAGTGTCTCATACATCCCCAAACCCTGCACGGGGAGGGGAGGGAGCGTGTTCAATGACTATTTATCAAGCTATAATACTGTTACAATACAGTTTTTTGTTTCATGGTGAGGATCTGGTCAGTGGTGAAGATAGGATGCAGGAGACAAAATAACAACAAAACTTCTGTGCAATTCTGTCTGGAGGATGGTGAATACTGTCTGGAGGGTGGTGGGCACACAGAACAGGAGAGAAAAATTGGAAAGAAGCATCAGCAAATCACTGCATTTGCCCATCATTGAAATGTCAGCTGTGCTTGCAACATCTCTCCTCAAAGCTTAGGTTTACTAAGAGGATGAACTCCAAAGCTGATACCTTGAACACAGACTTTGGCTGTTGACATGCTGTTTCAATCTGTTGAGACTTTGGAAAGGAGCCAAGTATTTGTAAGGAGAAAACAAAGTCATGTAGAGGCAGAAGGAAGCTGGAAGACAAAGAGGCAGGAGTTTCAAGTGTTAAATGTTCAGTGAAAATACAAAGATAAAACCAAGAAGTGAAGCTTAAGTAACACATTCAGGTCTATCATGGAAAGAGAGAGATGGTAGGGAGAAGAGGACAAGATCTGAGTGCAATTGTGTTACTGGAGAACTCCAGAAGCTCTTTTGACAAACAGAGGAAGCTAATGACTTTTGCTTCAACTGAGAACTTCAGTATCGCTCTAACTGAAGATGCACTACATTTCTGTGATTTAAGGGAGCATTTGGAGAGAAAGGCATTGCCACAGAATAGTAGATCTAAGACAAATAATCTTCCTATCTGTCAGCATTTTTAGTCACATTATTCTTGGCGCATTTTTACAAAACTCTTCTTACCTTTGCATAGAGTGCAGACTTGCCTAGACAGGCAGCTCTCCCTTTCTCTCCTGTCTTCCCTCACTTATGATCTGTTTCCTGAAGTTTTTTCTCCTCTGCCTCTCTGCTTTACTGCATATCTCCCACTGGCACACTACTTGACCTTCATAGTCTTCATGCAGAATATTTTTCAATGCAGTGTTTTGGCCAATCCAGTGTAGCACTGCCTGTATGAGGGTAACACGCTGTATACGCACAGGACACATGAAATGTGATTTCATAGGAGCCTGCCTGTAGTTTGGAGGGAGAGGCATAAACAAAGTGTTCTGGTTTTGTTTTCTCAAACTGAAAGTTGTTTTTGATGCTAGTGTGGCCAGTAAAGTAGCTGATTTTTTTGCCAGAAGCAATAAGTTCTAGGACAAAGAGCTACTTGCTCTTCAGCAATATGGGGTAATAGGAGTCTGAGCACCAAGCCCTTCATCAAAATATTAGACAGGGAACGAACAGCCCTTTTTTTACTGTTAAGAAGCATTTCTTGGTTTGATGCAGCGTAATGCACCACCCCAGATTGTCAGAGGCTTCTCTGAATACAAGACACTTCTGCATCTGTACATTTTTAAATATTATATGACATTATATTGCAACTTCCTTTTGACTTTTTGCCCTTTGCGAGTCATCTTGGACACCATATGTTTTCAGTACCTCATTATATAATTGGTGTCAATTATTGGTTGGGATTGGACTAGATGATCTTTCGAGGTCCATAACCCATTTTAAATGATCAGAAGTCTACTTGATAATGCATTTGCACCTCACTGACGAAGTTGATTAGCCTGTAACACACTTCTTAGTTTTATATCTTCAGGGTAAAGAAAGTGTGAGAGGAAGCAAGTTACTAGAAGTCACTGGTGCTAGTTTCCAAAATCACTGCTTGCCCACTTCAGCAGTGAGCTCTGGTGTGTCAAGAGTATCCTTCTACTTCTTACCCATTTTCATGTGTGTTTCCAGAAAACTACACAATCCTGGTTTAACACCTAAACTTTTACTGAAAGGGTGTAATCAGACCTTGGAACAAGCTGCCCAGGGAGGTGGAGAATCACTATTCCTGGATATGTTCAAAGATCATTTGGATGTGATGCTTAAAGATCTAGTCTAGTGGTGAACATGGTGAAGTAGTGTTATTTGTTAGACTTGATTATCTCGGGGGTCTTTTCCAGCCTGAAGGATTCTATGACTCTAATGCTTGGATAGATTTTCGGTTATATTGTTGATAATTACAGTGAGGGCAGAGCAAAATGAAACAGTTCTGTTTCCTTTGGAGAACTATCATGCCGTACGTGCATACAAGTTGTCAGCTTAGTCCTTTCTTGCTAGAGAACCACATAAATATTTGAAGGGTTGGTGTCAGGAGGATGGAGCCAGGCTCTTCTCAGTGTCATCTAGTGATAGGACGAGGGGCGATGGGTGTAAGCTAGAACATGGGAGGTTCCACATCAATCTGAGAAGGAACTCCTTCACAGTGAGGGTGATGGAACACTGGAACAGGCTGCCCAGGGAGGGTGTGGAGTCTCCCTCACTGGAGAGGTTTAAAATCGCCTGGACATGTTCCTATGTGACTTGGTCTTGGTGATCCTGCTGTAGCAGGGGGATTGGTCTAGATGATCTTTTGAGGTCCCTTCCAATCCCTAATGATTCTATGAGGAAATGCAAATTCTGGTTGCTAACAGCAATAGTCCTTTTAAAATTCATTGCTAACCAAGATGGAATTCCCTCCCCAATAAACATGTATGATGTACACCACTCCTGTAGGACTCTGCATTGGGTACTTCCATGTGATGTTGACTTCATAGCCCTAGATGTCTATTTCCCACTCACTGGAAGAAAACCAAAATGCCTAGTAAGGTTTAGTCACATTTGAATTATTTTGTTCATGGAAAAGAATGAGATAGCAGTACCTCTAAAGTCTAATTACTTCAGAATATTTTATCCACAAAGAAATGCTAAAACAATTTCTGTAGGTTCAGAAAAATCATTTAACTTTAGTCTCTTTTAAATTCAATGCTGCTAAGATGAATCAAAATAGAGCTACTAAATATATACATCTATTGGATATCTTTTGAAATGAGAATCGAGTCCTGAATAAACTGCAGGACTGCACATTATGGAGGATTCTGAAATTAAAATACTAATGATTTTCTTGACAGGTAACTTATCCACACCCTTTTCTAAGGAAACTTGAACTAGTTAATAAGAGATTATCATGACTAGGTTGCAAAGACCTTTTCATGATTTTAATGATTTATAAAATTAACGACAGGTAGTTAGGAAACATTGACATTTGACTCAACTGGTGATTAAAAACCTCCTCTATTTTTAAAGAATAAAACTTCATTGAAAAATAATAACACCATAAATGAGGCAAATGATCTCTTTACCAGTTTCCATATGTAACACACCATAACCTACTTACAGAAAAAGCATGTTTTGTTTGGAAAAACAAAATCTAGATATAATCCAGATTAAACCAGAAAAAATGTAGAGAGAAAGGGGAAGAGTTGCTAACCATTGACAGTGGAGGCAGAAAAAAATTGTTTGGGTAGTAGAAAAAAAGTACTGGGTATTTATTTTGTTTGAAAATAATATTCCAAATACCCTTTTTATAAGACCTCTAAATTGTAGTACTGTTTGTCTGAATATATATTTCTCAAGGACTAACTCACTGGCTGATCTCATCCATATTGATTAGAATAGGGATCATCTCACATCAGATAAAGACTGGTTCAAGGATACTTCGAAGAAATCCTGCTTGGACTCGGAGCATTTTTCTCAGCACCCATGGATGAAAACCTTCTTTGAAAAACTGGATCTTCTGTTTGTGTAGGTATGCTTTTCCTGAGATCTAGCTTGTCTCTCTCCCAACTCCTCTGTGTGTCCAGAAGTGTGCACCCTGAAACTGGTATCAACTGACAGACGTCCAGGTTCACACATGCACTATGTTTTACATCTATTTTCTTTTATGTAGACCATAAAAAAATCAAGGTGATCTCTCACTTTAGTAGGCTCTTTGGCAACAACAGAATTTGAAGAAAGACAGAAAGCCTGCCAGTGCAACAAAAATTGTATCCAGAGGAATCACAGGGACTAACTTGCTGACGCTTCCTGTTGATATGGAAAAGAAATCTTTTCTGTCAGAAAAACTGCGAGATCCTTTCCAAACATCAAGTGATTTGGAAATCAGCCAATCTTAGTTGTTGTAGTTGCTAAACTAGCTGCTCTTAAGATGGCGGCGATGGCAGCAGGGCGTATGCAGGCCCTGCAGCTCCACACATCCAGCAGGAGCTGTTTTGTNAGTTGGAGTTATTCTCATTTGTGCTCTCAGGTGGCTGTTGTCTTTCTAGTTTGCTTACTAGTGAATGGGAATCAGGGGTAACAGAACCCTATATGCCACTACCATCCGACAAATGTGTGTTTGCCAGAAAATGGAAACTTTGCCCATCCTGACTTGCTGATACAGCACTTTATGTCAGTGCTGTATCAAACTCTGCTTATATCAAACCACTTGGACATATACCACACTAAGAAGAAACTACTTTTCTAGACCCCACACTACTCTTGAGGATGCAAGAGGACGCACTGGTATCAAGATTTGAACACTTGTGCATTGAGTTATGGTCCTATTTGTCAGTTCTGCATTTTAAGCCCATTTATACTTCATACTTAAAGCAAAGATAGGTCATGCACCAGGAACTTGTTCCTTTGATGCTGACAGTGCACACAGCATGTAAGTTCAAGGAGAGAGACTTGTCCTCGAGTTGCTCAAAGACCAGAAAAATCTGTTGAGGTGCAGTGCATATTCTTCCCCAGGGCAATAAGAATGGGGAAAATCTGCCATAGAGCTGAAGAAATCCATGGGAGTGGGCACTTTGTCTTGATAAGATGCTCAAGAGAATATGAAATTGTGCTTGACAAATTTTATTGTGACTTCTTCTGTAGTTACTAAAGGAAAATGTTTCTTATCTTCATTGACAAGGCAAATATATCCTCACAGATAGAAAACAAATGTGGATTAGAGATCTTAAACAGCTCCTGATAGGAGCATCCTGATAGGAGCATGTAATTCTGTAAAATTGGTATGCTCTTTAAAATGCTGCCAAGCCACCTCATCCAAAAACCTTATTTTTGTTTTGAAATTAAGGTTTTTGTGACAGAAAAATTTAGCAGTTAAATGTATGACTACACTAGTCAACAGTCTTTATGAAAGTGAGTACAGACTGCACATGCTCGTAAAAGTGCAAAGATAGACTGCATTCTCTGAGTTGGAGATTTGCCAGCAATAGACTGTCATTTCAGTTGTTGTGAAGTATGTCACCAAGAAGGTACCATAATGATAAAAGTGTCCTATGAATTATTTCAGTCATAACCTGAGTGTGTATTTCCCTTTAAGGAAACTTAAGTCTACAAAGCTCAAAACCTCAAGGTGTTTTAACTGGCAGCAGATAGCCTGGGTAAGACACAAATGTGAACATTTTATTCACCTTAACTTTCCTAGGCCTGAGGAAATTGGTATTATTTTAAAGCATATGAATTCATGCATTTTTATTAGCATGTGCTTAGAATACAGTTTCACACTTAGCAGCTACCAGACACATTCAGCATTCTTTAGATATATGCTGTCTAGTCATGATCAATGCTGAGAATGATGCCACGTTGTTTGCAACTTATCACTTGCAAGTAAACTATTAATTCAGTTTCTAGGTAATGTCTGAATTCATCCAGGCAGTACCAGTAAAAGTGATTTCTGTATGGTGAAGGATAGAATTTATTAAAGAGATTAATCACATAAAGATACCACACAGACGGCCCTTGACTTACCCTGGCATTAGTGCTTCCAAAGTTTGCTGGTGCTAGTTTTAATTGCCCATTCAAGTCTTGCATTGACTGTGGACAGAAAAGAAGGAATTTAGCCTATTACCCATCTTCTGTACTGAGTATCTCACCTTTAATATGGTTACTAAGATCGCATCTTTCACGTGTAAACCTCACTTCTTTCTCATGTTCTGTCATTCTTCCACCGACTTTAACACACATGGGACTGTAAAAATGAGCATCACAGAATCACACAGAATGTTAGGGATTGGAATGGACCTCGAAAGATCATCTAGTCCAATCTCCCTGCCACAGCAGGATCACCAAGACCAAATCACACGGGAACATGTCCAAGTGGTTTTTAAATGTCTCCAGAGAAGGAGACTCCACAACTCCCCTGGGCAGCCTGTTCCAGGGCTCTGTCACCCTCACTGTGAAGAAGTTCCTTCTCAGATTGATGTGGAACCTCCTATGTCCAGCTCACCCATTGTCCCTTGTCTTATTATTAGATGACACTGAGAAGAACCTGTCTTCATCCTCCTGACACTCACCCTTCACATATTTATAAGCATTAATGAGGTCACCCTTCATTCTCCTTTTCTCCAAGCTAAAGAGACCCAGCTCTCTCAGACTTTCATCACAAGGGTGGTCCCTTCATCATCTTTGTGCCTCTGTGCTGAACTCTCTCCAGCAACTCTGTGTTCTTCTTGAACTGAGAAGCCCACAACTGGACAATATTCCAGATGCGGTCTCACCAGAGCACAGCAGATATCCAAAGTACACTGAAATATTATCTTGTTCTATAAAAAATCTGTTTGCTTTTGACAACAGGAGGAGAAAAACATCCAGTTGAAGCCATTATTCTGAGCAAATACATACTGAGATTGTTACTTGTCGCATCACTAGTACAGCAGTATTTGTACCACTTCTGACCTGAATACCTGGCCTAACTCACTGAAAAGAGATTAAAAGGTAATTCAGTAGAGAAAACAGAATTCCTGTACTTCTACCGCTGCATGTCTTCCTTGCACTTAGCAAGAAAAATGTTTCCTCCATTTTAGATGACTGTTGTTAACAGTGATGCTATTGTATATTTGTCCTTAGAAAAGCACTTTTTGGACAATTCCTTTGTTTTAAAGGAAAACCACAGGAATAACTGTCAGCAGCCAATCACACAAAGTTGACTGCCTTTTAAAAGTAATCTGTCCAGTAATCTGTGTGCAAGACAGTACCCCTTCAATTTCACAAGGGCTCTGGCACTGGTTGTAGTCCAGAGAGGGAACAGCATCTCCAGCATTTGACGTTTATAAGACTTTACCAGACAAAGTCATGACTAACCCGATTGTGTTGGTGATTGTCTATTTTCTAGGGGGATATTGTATTGCATCACCCCAGAGGAAGACATAAATAATATTTTTTTGTATTTGTTTTAATATTTAAGCTTTAGAGATGCCTAAAGATATCTGCCTGAAGGGCACAGTTATAAAACGAATAACATCATGAAATGAAAACACCCTGTTGAATGAAGAGCAAAAAGGAATACATGTTACATTCTAAAGACAAGCAATGCTTGATGCCTTACATTTTTCAATGTTCATCTCAAGCTGTACCCAGGAAAGATGCTGATGTAAGAAATGTTTGTGCTGAATGTAGCCTGACAGCTAAGCAGCAGAACTGTATCCAAATGGTTTTCTGTAGCTAGTGATTACATATACTTAAGATCTGAAGTGGGGAAAAAAGACACACCTTCACAATTTTAGAAACTTTTCACCTGGAACTGGATGTGCTGCAGCCGCAGCTTGTTTCTGAATCTGCAAGAATGGCAGTCTGAACATCCGAGTCAAATGCCAAAGACATTAAAATGAGTCACAGGCCATAGTTTTGCTTGTAGAAAGAACATGAGAGCTGAGATGAATGGTTGTGAGGAATGACACTCGTACTGCATTTCACTAGCTCTCTAGACAAGTTTTGTTTGACTGTTGTACTCTCAAGAGATATCTTAAAATACAAGATCCTTCAACAACCACACATTTATTATTTTTCTTTAAGAAAAGAAATAGAAGTTTGAGTAAAAGAGAAAGTAGACAAATTTTGTGCTCTGGATTCATCATGAAAAATTTCACACTGCACAGGACTGGAAATCTTGTCACACTAGGAAATGAGTTTCACTTCCAGAGACAAATTGAAATGACGTTTCCCAAAATGGTTTATTACCTGCACCAAGCACTCACATTAGTATCTCAGCTGGACAGTGAAGAATCAAGGATCTTACAAGTGCATTTCAAAAGGTAACCCCTTTCTGGAGTTTAAAACAAAAATTTAGTAGTTTAGGTTCGTGTATAAAAAAATTACAATTACTTGAATATATTATTAGATATGATGAAGTTTGTTATTCTGTAAGTCCACACTCCAAATGTGGCATTAATGTTCGTCACATTTAAATAGGGAGAGGAAAAGTCACTTCACAAAAGCATCAGACTCAGGAGCTACTTTAGACAGCAAAAATTAAAAACAACAACAAAAAAGTTCCTGGATTCTTGAAATCTAATCAACTGCTGATTTTTTCTTTCCTTAAATACTTAGTAATAAGACAGCATTGAATTAGCTGAAATATTCAGAACTACAAAAGTGATCATCACAATGTGTTTTTCTATCTGTTAGCAGAGACATCTTTTTTCCTATTGTAGGCATTTTCCACAGAATATAACATTCTTTGGCATGAATAAAATGAGCTCTAGAGTAATACTTACATCAATAGATTTTTGAATGCATTTTTACTTTAATTTACTTATGTTTTTTCATGCTTATCTGAGCAGCTGTAATTCACTTCTTGGTATTAAAACCGATAATTTTGTTGCCAAGACAATTAGCAAATAATGAAATGGGAATTGAATACACTAAAGATCAGAGCTGATTTCTTTTTACCAAATTTATGAGATTTTAGACATTTAGCTCACTGGCCGTTTTATTAATAAACGTCTTGTTGTTTCCTAGAAGTACTGGACATTTGACAAATAACGCATTGCTCACTGTTAAAAGCTCTTGAATGCTTCAGCTGATAAAGTACTGAAATGTGCTCATGCTAGCATAAAGAATCGCATTACCTGCAAATAATACAGCATTAATCCCCAGTTCTGAAGGTTAGTTTTGGAAAGGAAGGAGTGATAAAATCTTTGTTGTGTTAAAAGGTGGCTTGTACTTGCACATGAATATCTCGGGTATATTGGGCTGCACTATTCTGCAGAGTGGAGAAACATGTAGCATACAATAACCTCCTACAGAAAAGCAGCTGAGGATATCAAACAGCAGTTATAGCTGGGGAATCAGAACATGACTCAGGATGAGTGGAATGAGACAGAAGATATGAGGAAAAAAATAGGAAAGATTAAATAGGAATTTTGCCAGAGTCAGAGTAATGCTGCCTTATTTCTGCTTTGTGCTGTGTGAACAGAAACATGTACTTTCTTCCTAAGGAGCATCTAGTATAGAGTGTTTGAGAGCCATTTCTGCTGTGCACTCTTCTATCATATGCGGTCCAGAGCACTTGCTGCAGTGCTGTAAACTAAATACACATCAGCGATGCAAAAACTGTGGCTTCCAGACAGAATGGAGTGGCTGTGCTAATAAGCCTTTCTCTGAAATAAAACAAGAGGTTGGAAAGGAGTATGTGCACATGAAAATGGTGAACCAGAAGTTTAACAGGGACTGTCAGTGTGTGCTTGCAGCCCAGAAAGCCAATTGTGTCCCGGGCTGTTCAAAAGAAGCATCGGCAGTCAGCCGAGGGAGGTGGTTTTCCCTGTCTGCTCTGCACTTGTGAGATGCCACGTGGAGTGCTATGTTCAGTTCTGGAGTCCCCAACATATGGAGGACATAGAGCTCCTGCAACGAGTTCAGAGGAGAGCAACTCAAATGATGAGAGAGCTGGAGCACCTCCCTTATGAGGACAGGCTGAGCAAGTTGGGGTTGTTCAATTTGGAGAAAAGGAGACTCCGAGGTGACCTTATAGCAGCTTTTCAATCTCTGAAGGGATTGCAAGAAAGCTGGGGTAGGGCTTTCCATTATCCATACATGGATATGTAGCGACAGGGTAAGGAGAAAGACTTGAAAAGGGGAGATTTAGATTGAACATGAGGAAGCAATTCTTTCTTGTGAGGGTGATGAGATGCTGGAACAGATTGCCCGAGGCAGTTGTAGCCGCCCCATTCCTGGAAGCGTTGAAGGCCGGGTTGGTGGGGGCCTTAAGCAACCTGATCTGGTGAAAGTGTCCCTGCCTAAGCAGGAGTCTTGGAACTTGACTATCTTTAAGGTCCCTTCCAACCCTGGGCATACTATGATGCTTTTATGATTCTCTGAAAATGAGAGTCAAAGCTCATCCTCAGATTTTAAGTTTTTCAGCTGTGTTGCAGTGTTACCTGGAGTCCCTAAATGCTTGGGATCCCCATTCTGCAATGTGTGAATAAAAGGTCTGTGTCTCTTCTGAGACAGGGCTAGTCTCTTAAAAAGGGTAATATTTTAATGCTGTGTCTTCTAGACATGACTGTTTCTGCTCTCATGAATTTTCATAGAAATTGATAATCATTAAAATATGCTATGCAAAAAGACTTATAGGTAACATGTATAAAATACATTGTTATTGGATTATTAAATTTCAAACTTGGTGGATAATGACATAGAAACGAACTTGCAACACAGCTTGTAAAGACAAAATGAGAGGATTAGTTAGACTTTTTTGGTGCATCAGTAGACATCTGCAACTGCTCTAAGAAGTACAAATCAGTATTTTTTTTGCTGTGTGAGATCTTCCTGAATTTCCTGAAAATACATTGCTCTGTTTACTTAACCACTGTAGGACAACAAAAAGTCATGCATTTTAGCACACACTAGTCCAACCTTTTCTCAGTAGGTAACAACATTTCTTGTGGGAATTCATCCAGGACTAGCAGTCCAACAGATGGGTGCAAAACTGTGATTGATTGACAAGTTAGAAAGGACCATCTCCTCACCTCAGAGCTGACAGCATTAGAGCAAAGTTTTGAGGCTGAGATGTGCCTAAATGAGTCTGCCAAAGCTAGCCAAGACAGGATTCCATGAGAGATAACAAAGCCATGTGCATTCTCTTACAGGTTGCACAGAATGTCCGTCTGTATAAAGACCTTATGATTCTAGTTTATATCTTCATTTGTTTTCTCTGTAACTTTGACAAATAGCAAACACAACATGCCTTTATCTTTTTCTAAGAGATGGTTAAGTAGCTTTCTGTTTTGATTATCTGAATGTTTGCTTTACAAATCACCTAATCTCCTGTGTATGATGAGGATTTTGGAAGAGCAGCAGTATTGTTTAGGCCAGCTGAAGGATTCCTTCTTCCAAAAAGCCTGCTGAAATAGGCAGGACGTCAAACATTGTGTTTTAGCAGAACTTGCATGCATGTTGTGGTTTGGATGAGCAGGTATGCCACATCTAACCATAGTCATTTCCACAGTGGGAGGTGTTATCAGCCATTATTTTCACATGCAGATAGTCTTGAACAGCTGTTGAAAGTGACATTTATTTTTCTGTATGTGGAAAAGGGAGTATTTTACAACTGTTATGGAGTAGACAGAAAGAAGGGAGAAGAGCTTAACCAGCAGATAGATGATTTGCTGGCTGTAACTGTGATTGGGAAAGGGAGCCTGCAAATTATTCTATCGCCAAGAGGAGATTATGAAAGGTAGTGCCTCCTTCACATAAAGTTGCATACTTGAATTCAATGACAGAGAAAAGTCTACTGCATTAGTTGTACCATTATATTGTTCTCTACAGAGAAACATAAAACACTTGTTCCTCTGAAATGTATTGCCCCTTATAATCCACAGAGTGTAAATTTGCTGTGTAACATAAACCTTCTCGTAGTATTGTTCCATGAGAGGAACAGAGATATTCAAAATCTAACGCATTCATACATATTGATAGCAAGCTTAACAGAAGCCTGTTTTGCTCTTCTGTCTGTTACTACTTACTTCTTGTTACCATGACAATTCAGCAAATTAATATCCTCACCAAAATTTACTGCAGGAAATAAATCCATTCCATAGGCTGGCTTAAAAAAAAAAAAGGACAAATCATCATCCTACTCATAAAACCAGAAAGTCACAGTTTAAGACCAGGAGAAGCCTGATGAATCAACAAAATGGCAAAGTGTTTTAAAATCTCGGGCATAATTTGAATTGTTGAGGAGAAGCTCTTCACACAGAATTAAGTTTTAAACATTTGCCTTCAAATGCAAAACCTGACAAAATAAAACTCTCTTTTTCTTTCCAGTGGTGGGGCAGCCACATTTGCCTCTCTTTCTCTAACAGTAATTATTCCAGCGTGTTTTCATGTGGTTGTCATTCAACCAAATAAAGCGAATGAAAGTTTCAGATGAATTATTTCTGAAGGGCATTCTGCAGAAAAGTAGCTGTGTCAGGAGACAGTAAATGCTCTAAAACGTATAAAAGACCATGATGGCTTTGGAAATTCATAGTTAACTGCTATGGTGGAGAAGAATTGTGAAGACAGTGTCACGTCCACTGTCAGCCCAGATTTTATTTTATTGTTTTTGTTTATTTCGCTTTCTCCTGATTATTGTTATTCCTGTAGCTTGCTTGCTATCTTTAACTTCTTTGTGAATGTGTTCTGGAGTAATCATGATCTTCCTGTATCTTCCAGTCCTTCTAAAACAACTGACTCTTCATAGCATAAGGCCCGAATATCTGACCATCAAGCCATTCCAGTGCCACCTAGATTGTACAAATCTTCAGAATAAGAAACGGGTGAGATTTAGATTTCAGTCCTAGACCAAAAAGAGTGGCTAGTATTTATTTCAAAGGATTAATATTTACAAGACAAATAGGCGTTGTTTAAGGAATTTTTTGAACCATGGATGTGTTTTCAAAAGTGTTGGAAAAAATCTTGTCTGTCATAGAATGAAGTTGAACATACAAAGGTGCTGCTCACACAAGAGGACTGAGTTGGTTGAAGAGTGTGAAATCATTTGTTAAAACCCATAAAGCATTCCAAAAGCACTTGATGAGGTAGGAACAGAAAAGAAGTCTGTGCTCTCTAGAGCTCATTCTGCTCCCTGCAGATGCCATTTTATTTCAGATGCAGTACAGGTGAACATGCTAATGCTTTGTATTCTGAAAATTCTTCTACCTGCAAATCTTGCAGTTCACTCTTATTTAGAGGTATCAGGCCAGATTTCCATTTGCAAATGTCAGAAAATGTCGATGGAAGTTGAACTAAGCAGCTGCAAGCTAAGTGAATACTTCAAGCTAATACAGATTAACCACCAGACAGCAAGAAAAAACCTATCTTGTCAATACCAGCCAGTTGCAACAGCTCCAGAGAGATGTGAAGGGTTGTGTCTTACTCAGCATGTGTGATGCAAACCTCAAATTTGGATTGCAAGAGATGGCTGTATATGCAATAGTACATTAAAGATTTTATTTTGAACGTAAAGATAAAGACCTCTTTAATTTACCAGCCAAACTAGAAAAGGGAATGTACCAACTTGGAGAGGCTTGCGAGTACTCCAGTAGCAGGTACAGCTGTTTCAGAGCTATACTAGGTTTTATTCTAGAGGAAGTGTAGTAAAACTTGTGAAACAATGTTCTCTATCAGATGCACAGAAATTCTTCTCTTTGCACTGCTACCTGTAAAAAGGGTCTCATTCCTTTTGGGGCAGAGGGGATGCAATATTTCCTATGCAGGAATAAATCCATGAACTTCTCTAAATCAGTGCACTCATAATAAAGCTGACTGCAGAAGCAGCTTTAGGAGTCAAGGCTAAAGAGGAAAAGGCTGCTCATGTGAAATGCAAACCTGTCACAGGTATTTTATTTCAGGTCATAAAATATATTCATCTTGGCAATATGCAAAGTAGATATTTTGCTTTTTCAGATTTGACCACAAACCCCTTCAGTATATTTGAGCAGTGTGACATGATGAAAGCAATGAAGAAAGAAAATTATTTTGACTGTGATGTTGCCACTGATTGAAGGAATTTAAACATACCCCTAATATAGTGTCTGCTAAGAAACAGTAGACAGTTGAGATCCATTCTTATTTTAAACACACCTTTTCCATCACAGTTGTTCTGTGATGTTGTTCTACTCAATAACATAGTCTTTCCTCTGTCATGTTTCCTTCTGAAAATCTTGTGTTCTGTTTCTTCCAAGAATGTAAATGATCTTGGGAACACAAATGCAACTCATTGTAACCATGTCTTTCCAAAACTTTAGCAATTGTCACCAACACACTGAGGGAAACTGCTGGTCTGTGGACAGCTAGATGAGTAGGTCTTCCAACAAATCTCAGGGTAGTTAAATCCCACATGAGAACCAGGGCCTGTACCTGTTAGTCTGTTGTCATCTGCCTGTAGAAGGCCTCATCAGCTTCCTCGTCCTGATCTGGTGGCCTGTAATCGACACCCATAAACGTGTCACCCATGCTAGCCTGCCCCTTAATTTGCACCCACAAACTCTCAACTTTCTCTTCATCCACCCCTGGACAGAACTCAACATATTCCAGTTGCTCTTTTGCATAAAGAGCTACTCCATCACCTCGCCTTGCTGATCTCTCTCCCCTGAAAAGGACTTAGCCATCCTTGACCACATTCCAGTCATGTGGGCTGTCCCACCATGTCTCTGTAATTGCCACCAGATCATAATCACGTGACTGAACACAGATTTCTAACTTGTCCTGCTTCTTCCGCACGCTGTGTGTATTGGTGTACAGGCATTTCAGAGCACTCAGATTTCACACTAGAACGGTGGGAGGCCTCATGGTCTTAAATCATGCCCCACTGGGCCCACCCATAAACAATCCCATGCCCCTTCAAATCTAGTTTAAAGTCCTCTGAATGAGCCCTGCCAACTCCAGCCCCACACCCCTTTTTCCCTTCTGAGATAGACCTTTCCCCTGTGTAACTGTCAGGTCTGGTGTCTTATAAAACCAGCCATTATGAAAGAACCCAAAGCACCTGTCTCGTAGCCAGGCGTTAATTGACTGAGTCCTTCTATTCTGGCCTGTGTCCTCGCCTCAAAATTGAAGTAATGAACAAAATAAAATTTGTGCCCCAGAGTCTTTCACCAAACATCCTAATGCCTTCAAGTCTTTCTTCATTCACCTCAGGCTAAGGAATACAGCTTCCTCCTCATCTGTCTGGAGGATCAGCAGTGGATAATAGTCAGTTGATTTCACCAGTTAGGGAGTGTCCTAGTGATATCCCTCATTCGGGCTCTAGGTAGACTGCAGACCTCCGTATAATGAGGGTCAAGTCTGCATATTGGGCCCTCAATTCCCTTCAGAAGTGAGTCTCCAATAACTAGTACCCTTCTCTTCTTTGTGGAGCAGGTTGTCTATTACTGGAAGACCTATCCAAAATAGGTTGCCTGTCATTGCTAGCCCTATTAGATTGGATTAAATATATAATACCAGCTATGATACCAGCTGTTGCTGCTTTTCACATACACGGCCAATGAAAGGTTTCAGTGACTGAAATTTTACAAGAGAATTTCCATTATTTTTCATTTGCTAACAGTGCAACACTAGACTCCTGTACTCTTTAAACATTAGCATTTGATAACTAAAAGTCCTTTAACAGATCAGAATCATTTAAATGAACTCTTACACTGTGTTTATCTGCAATAATTTTTGTTGCCATTTTTCCTATGCAAGTGCTACTTTGCCCTAAGATACTCCCGAAGAGTAGTTTGATTGACATGTTAAGACCAAAGGAAAAGAACATTTTTACTGACACCTGCAGAAGTTAACTTGTGCAGTCCATGAATCAGAACATAAGAAATTACTTATTGCTTGCATATGGATACAAGGGTTGGGTTCTGATAGCAAAGGGATTTGGTGGGGACTTTTTAATATGACTAAAATAATCCATGCAGAAAAAGAAGGGAATCTTTAAGCTAGGAAACAATTCTTTTCTCCTTCCTCAGCCTGAGCAAGCCTCTACTCTATAAGCTGCTCTTTCATTCTCCTGACACATACTTACTGTCTTGCAGAGAAATTAATCTGCCTGTGCAGAATTTTAAAAACTTCAAATAACTGATGGAAAAATCTACCTTTTCATATCTCAGCTATAGATTTTGATTCTTAACTTCAGACTACCCCTATCCCTTCATTAAAGTGAGATTAATTAATGAAAGTGAGAGCAATTAATTATTTTTCTCTGGACAGTGCTCTTTGAAAGCTATTTATTGATACCCATCTGCTTCTGTCTCATTTTGGTCCTAGCTACAAGGCAGCCCTGACTTTTCCATGTCATATGTCTCTTACTGTCTTAAAAATATTTCACTTCCATAGCTGTTTCAACTTACCAGTTAGAAATTGGCCCAGTTATAAAAAAGCCAACCAAAACCATTCATTTCAGAAAGCCTATATGTAAAGCTGGAATCATGAGTGGATTTCAGAGCAGCTGCACCTTCCCACCTACAGAGAATCATAAATACATGAGGAAACCTATGATTCTGAAACATCTAAATCTCAGAGATTTTGAAAACTAAAGAAAGATTAACAAAAATCTTCTTTCCCTCACACAATTGTAGTCATATGAAAGCATCTAGCAGGCAGAAATTTCAGGAGAACTAGAGGATAAACCACATCTTCTTTCTAAATATGTTGAAGTCCATTTGATTTACATCTTGCCTTGTAAAGCGGTAGCAAAACAGAGAAAACTTTCTTAACTGTGTCCCTATGACAATGATGAGCTGAAAGGAATCCCCACTAAACACTCTGAAGAGGTGAGGTGATCACTCATTGATCACTTCACTCTTTCTGAACTGGTTTTTCTCTGATAACCTCATAATTAAAACTCTGAGCTGATCTTATCTGCAGCAACCTGATGGTCATGATATCGGGGCCGCTCAGTCTTTCTCATTTCCTTTCCCTTCTGGAAGCAATTTTAATGCTTGCCCTGCAGTGAGGTGCTGCAGTTTTCTCGTTCTCATCCTCCAAGGACCAGTGTCTGAAAATTAATCAGGTTCACTGCTGATTTTATAATCTGAAGGAAATAATGCCAAAGGCGATGCATCTTTAGAGTGAAATTTTCCTCACATGCTTTAAAGACATTATGCTAATAAACATGTAGCCTTCCTCTGTTTCACTGTGTGTAATATAGCAAATCAAAGTACTAGTGTTTAATGTCTGTTGCTAGTAAATGACATGTTGAGCAGTAGATGTCTGAATTCATCTACACTTTTGCAGTGCATGTCAGTGGCCCTATAAGATTTCAGTATCAAGGAAAAAAAAGGGCAGAAAAACTGGTGAACTTGGTAGAGTAGGGTTAATGGTTGGAGTTGATGTTCTCAAGCATCTTCTCCAACATGAGTAATTCTACGATTCTATGAAATAAAACTGTGGTTTGAAAATGTTAAGCTACTTGTAAGTTACAGAAGAATGCTGGTAGCTACTCTTCCATGTGCTACTGGAATATGGAAGAAACGTTCCATGTGTTAGTATGGTTTATCTCTGTTCAAATCTGTACTGGCTCTTCCATAGAACTGCTGGGGAGAGTTCAGAGCAGAGCCACAAAGATGATGAAGGAAGTGGGACACCTCCCTTATGAGGAAAGGCTGAGGGAGCTGGGTCTCTTTAGACTGAAAAAAGGAGACTGAGGGTGACACTATTAATGTTTGTAAATATGTGAAGGGTGGGTGTCAGGAGGATGAAGCCAGGCTCTGCTCATTGTCATCTAATGATAGGACAAGGAGCAATGGGTGTAAGCTGGAACATAAGAGGTCCCACATCAATATGAGAAGGAACTTCTTCACAGTGAGGGTAACATAGCCCTGGAACAGGAGTTGTGGAGTCTCCTTCTCTGGAGATATTTAAAACCCACCTGGATATGTTCCTGTATGACTTCATCTAGGTGATCCTGCTGTGGCAGGGGAATCGGACTAGATGATCTTTCGAGGTCCTTTCTAATCCCTAATGTTCTGTGATTCAGTGATTCTGTGATTGAGGTACTCTAATAAAGAAAGAACCTAATAAAATGGGTCTAAGAAAACCTCTAAATTTCTAGTCATGGCCCCAAATAAAAGTACTCTTCCTGTCTTCTTTACTGGTATGTACTGGTTGCACAATTTCTAAGTAATTGCATCTCAGTCTGAAAATACCCAGTATTTTAATCCAAAGACTGTGTCAGACATCAGGCTTTCTGATGCGCTGTTCTGAGGCACAGGCAATCAAAAGAGTGAATCAGAATTCCATGAAGAAGAAAGCTTTTGCATTCAAACAATTTGCTACCTTTGCTATTCATAAAACTTTATATCACCAAATTGAAAACATTTCTATGTTGTTTACTATTAGTAACTAGCAGACAATACAGAAACTCATCCTAAGCTTATTTCTTGCAGTGTTTTTGTAGAATATGCTTTGTTCCCTTAGGGACTTCAGGAACAAAATATCTTTAGTTTGCATTTTGTAATAAACATTATTCATATCAATTTTCTTCTTTTTTTAAAAGCAGCATTTTACACAGGACCTTTCAGAGGGAGTAGACTGAATCAATAGAGTTATGCATTTCCTAGAACAATACAGAAGTCATTAAAAGAAAATATCTGAAATTCAGTGGTAAAATGTCTTGCTTGAAGCATAAACATAGAAAAAACATTATGTTTTTGATATAATTATTAAGTTCATATAGGAACCTAAGACTGGAAGGCTACAAGGACAGGCTGAGACACTTACGGTTGTTTAACCTGGGGAAGATAAAGCTGTGGGGCAACCTTGTAGCAGCTTCCACTATCTGAAGCCGGCCTACAAGAGAGCTAGGAGGGGCTTTTTACACGAGCTTGTGTAGGACTGATCTCAGCAGAGATCTTGTAGTTGTCTTTTGAACCCTACCTTCCAAGAACTGACTGTTTTTTCATCTTGTCTCTTTCTTGACTTGTGTGTGAGCAACACCCTTCCCTCCTGGCTTGAACAGCATTGTAATGCTTAACTTACTTTAAAGCAACTGGATTTTATCAGTTTCCTTTATTCCCTTCAGAGAACCGTAACACACTTTTGAAGGAGGTCTTTCCTTTCCAGACATCCTGTTGACTCTTCCCCATTGGGAAGAGATCATATGCATGCATTCGTCTGCCACGTGTCTGTCCTTTGTTAATTTGTGCTTACTTGAATTCTCACCAATGTCTTTGTTTCAAAAGCCAATTGGCATCCAGAGGAGGCCATGAAAGTGACCTCTCCTATGAGGGCAGGCTGAATGAGCTGAGGCTGTTCAGCCTGGAGAAGAGAAGGCTTCAGAAGGACCTAATGGTGACCTGCCAGTACCTGAAGGAGGCCTACAAGAAGGCTGGAGAGGGACAGTTTACAAAGTCTTTTAGTGATAAGATGGGGGGCAATGGTTGTGATTGAACACCAGAGCAGGTTGCCCATGGAGCTAGTTGAGGGTCCACCCCTGGAGATACAAAAGCGGAGTCTCGACAAGGCTCTGGGCAGCCTAATCTAGTTGAAGATGTCCCTGCTCATTGCAGGGAGGTTAGATTAGATGACCTTTGGAGCTCAGTTCCAACCCAGGCCATTCTATGATTCATTCATCTGATTCTGACTGGAGGGTTTAGGGAGGAAGGAAGTTACTTAGAGGCAGAAGAAAAGACAAGAACTATGCCAGTTTGAGCACTGATCATGTAAACGACTTGCATAGTGTCTACTCTTATTAACATTCAGTGTTAGGAGCTCAAACTACTGATGAACACAGCTGGGTAGGATGAAATTTCTTTTTGACAGACATTGCCTCTTTTCAAAATACTAGCTAATCTCATTACAATCAGCAACAATTCTGGCACCACGATACAATGAAACACATGACTGGAGAAGGAAAACAAAACCAGGATATTTTCATTCCTTCTTAAATGAAAATATATCAAAAGATATTCAGTGTGTTTATTTGTAAACCTCAAAATTGCCAAATGGCAGAACTGTAGTTTTGGAGCCCTTATTCTATTGCTTTTCATAGAATCATTAGGAATTGGAAGGGACCTCAAAAGATCATCTAATCCAATCCACCTGCAACAGCAGGATCATCTAGACGAAGTCACACAGGAACACATCCAGGCGCATGTCATACTCTGATAATTTACGTTTTTTTCCTGCATTGGTTCAACCTTGCTAAAATGCAGAGGACTTTAGTCATCTAAACTAGATGGAGAACAGCAAAGATGAGCCTACAAGAAGACCATGATAGAATGACCAGAACATAATTTGCACATGAGGTTAGATGCAGTACGAATAGATAAAGCCTCTGTAAATTAAAGGCAAATTAAAAATAAGAAGGTTTTTCTCTGCTGAGATCTTTTACTTCTGCTGTTGTCACAGTGAATTGTTTTGCAATACTAAGCTAAAATCTGCAGAACGTTTGGATGCAGTGCTCAGTTTTATTGCCCCAAGGAGTGTGAGGGGGGTGAGCTCTTCTTAACTTGTCAAGTGTAGCTAACGTATTATTTTTTAACAGTATAGTAACACAGGAACTGAGCTGGTTGTTTTCTTCAGTGTAATAATAATGTTAGTAGATGTGTAGTAACTCATAGCACGTGTCCCAAATATAACTTCTCTGTACATCTATAGGGCCTGTTTCTGACTGTGGTGTCACAACAATAATCTATGGACAGCATCTGTTGGTATGTCTATCAGAAAGCTAATACACAGCAACAGGTGCTGTAGTCTAGAAGTCCTGTTAAGGTGTTCTCAGTTGTTTCATAACAAGACAAATGAGATTCAAGGTATTTCATACCAAATCTAGAACAACCCAACAGATTCAAAGAACATCTGCAGACTTCCAATGCAGTATTAATAGTGAAGTACACCAAAAGGAGCAACACAAATTGGGAAACACTGGTGCACAGACATGTTTAATGTTCTGTGACACAGCAGGTAGCATTATGCTGCACGTCTGAACAATGTCTAACAGACTTGGTGAACAGAAGAATATGCATTAACATTGCTTATACAATAAAAGTCACATCTGGACATGAGCCACAACCTTCTGATGTTAGTGGGGATATTTCTTCTGCCTCAAGCAATTTCATCTCATCTTGTGTGTTGGTTTAGTGGGTACGCAGACTGGGTCTCAGGTATAAAATGAGCATTTAGATATAATACAGTCTACAGTTCAGAGTTAGGAAAAGGTGTACTGTCTGACTCTCTAGACGCTGTTTGCTCTGCAAATTCTTGTTGTCTCTTCCACATAAACAACACTGTAGTTCCATAGTCTTACAAAACTAGTATTTTAAGAGTCCTTATTTTCAACATCACTGAATGCATGATGAGCCAAACTTTTACCTGCAATGTGATAAAGGAATATTAATATCTTTTAATTACTTCTGGGAGAGTTTGGTAACAAAGTTTCTTTGTTACCAAAAAGAAACAAAAGAATGCCTTTTTTCCCACATTTGTGCCATTATTCCTTCCTTTGATGAAGAAGGAAAAAACCAATTAATGATTTAACTGTTCTAAGTGATTTAACATCTTAATTTATATAAGAAACTTTTTTTTTCTTAGCGAGGTTTTATGTACCTAGTGTTGTTTTAGGGACATAACTACCCAGCTTGTACTGGGCACTGCTGGGATCTCACCTTGAGTACTGGGGCAGTTCTGGGTCCCTCACTTCAAGAAAGATATTGAGGGGCTGAAGCGGATCCAGAGGAGCAATGAGGCTGGGGAAGGGACTGGAGGATAAGGCTGATGAGAAGAGGCTGAGGGAGCTAGGGGGTGTTTAGCCTGGAGAAGAGAAGACACAGTGGGGGGCCTTATCCACCTCTACAAATACCCGAAGGAAGTTGTAGTAAGGTGGGGGTCTGGCTCTTCTCCCAGGCAACTAGCGACAAGATGAGAGGGCAGGGTCCAAAGCTGCCAGGGGAAGGTTATGTTATTTATTAGGGAGCCCTTCCTCATGGAAAGGGTGATCAGACATCGAAATGGACTGCCCAGGGCAGTGGTGGAGTCCCCATCCTTGGAGAAATGACTGGATGTGGCAATTACTGCCATGGTCTAGGTTGTGGTCAGAGGCAGGACTTGATCTTAGAAGTCTTTTCAAGCCTCAATAATTCTATGATTCTGTGGGTTGGTTGGTTTTTTTTTGCAATACCTGTCATTTGCTTGCTAGTTTGTTTAACCTCACTGCTGATGTCTTTATATTTTCCTCTTTGGTATTCTGTATCACAGAAACTATGAACGTTTAGCATCCTAGCAGTAACTTGACTGATGAATCTCTATGCTATCAAGAGCGAAGTTAGAGACTAAAGAAGCAATAATTTCCATAAAACCAGTTTATGATTTTTCTTATTTTTATTCCTCTGTCTTCTCTCCTGATTCCTTAAGAAACCACTTAAGTTACACACATCCTGTATAATTCTAGTTAGCTGAAAAATTCCACTTGTACAGCTTAATTACTCACCATGAAAATTATAAGAAAGTATACGTGGTGGGTTCAAGACCACAATTAAAGATAAAGGAAAAGAAAGCAAAGCAGTGAGGTCTCAAAGACATCTCGGATAAATTTGCCAGACAATGGATAGCTTAGGGAAACTGGAAAAGGGTTTATTAACTCTATACCTGTATACAGAAAAGAAGAAAAGGTTAAGCAAGTTAGTGCACACAAACTAGAACTCTGTCACAACTGCCATCACACTTTCTGAGAAAAAAACAATGGGAGATCACTATCATATCAGTTCTTGGGTCTTTTTTCACATTAGAGATCTGGGGGAAAAGAGCATGTCAGTCAAGTGGAGACGAGTACCACCACCCTCTCTATTATTCATGTATCACCCCCATCTGCTGTACAGCGAGACCCAAACTGTTTGCAGACTGGTGAATTCTTCAATTCTTCGTAGCTTCCCCAGCTCAATACTCTCGGCATGGCCTGACTTCTCAGTGCCCAAAACTGTATCCCTCGGTGCAGGGGACATGCATTTCAAACAAAGAACCTAGTCTCTGTCTTTCAGATCCAAGGTTTAAGGATTCTCAAGTCCTTCTGCTTTCTTCAGCTAAGCACGAAGAAATTCTCCCCCAATACTTAAGCACCCTCAGTCTTTCTCAGCGGCAGAAATGACAGTCAGTCTCTCTTCCTGCTGATCAGTCTCTCCAAAATGGCGGTGGGCCTTCACCCTGCTGTTTACAGGAGCAGAGCGGACCTGGTGAGCCCCTCTCCACCCTGTTTCCAATGGGAAAATGGGGGAGGGAGCCGTTGGAAGCTGTGGCTGAGCTGCCTCCCCCACCACCACCAACCCAGGAACAGGGGGTGGGGGTTAGCATGGGACAGCAGCCCCATGCTGGCCTGAAAGCCCTCAGCAAAAAAGGCGGGACCTAGATCACAGTCCACTTTTATGGGCTACACCCTTTAGGGCAGGTCTTGGGGCAATGTCACCTCCCCCAGGACAGTTAACTGGGGGGAGGGGTCCTCTGAAAGTAACAAAACTTTTTGTTCTTCATGAAAGCACAAATCTGCACATCTGAAAATTCTGGTAATTTTCAAACTGCAACAGTATAGAAAAACCCCACACTTTCTATATAGAAGTAGATGGTTATGTTATGTGTTTGACACACTGCGGTGTTTTTCTGCTAAACTGAAGGTCAATTTGTCGTACTGAAGGTGATGAAAATTTGCAAAATATTTAGGCTATATCATCATTAACAACACAGTTTTAAGTTGGCTAATCATTTTTAAAAGATTATAAAGGATCTTCTGAAATCCTAGCTGATCTTCCATTATAATTGCTCAAGTAGGTTTGCTAGTTAAAACCGCTATGTAAGACACATTTAAAGGTCACTACAGGAAAAATAAAAAACAACTTTCAAGCTGTAAATAAAAATTCCAGTTCTGAACTTTAATTGGCCAATGAAGGATGGGTGTCAGGAGGATGGAACCAGACCCTTCTCAGTATCATGTAATGACAGGACAAAGGTCATTGGGTGTAAGCTGGAACATAGGAAGTTCCACATCAATATGAGAAACAACTTCTTCACAGTGCAGGTGACAGAAGACTGGAAGGGGCTGCCTTGGGAGGTTGTGGAGTGTCCTTCACTGGAGATGTTTAAAACCCATTTAGATATGTTCCTGTGTGGTCTAGATGGTCCTGCTCTGGCAGGGATATTGAACTAAATGATCTTTCGAGGTCTCTTCCAATTCTTAATGTTCTATGATTTTGTCAATCCATTAGTTTTGTACTAGTATGGTCAAAAAGGGCTATGTATAAATTCTAATTCTGCCAGAAATCCATTCATGCAGAAAATTCCACATGCAGAAAACTGGAGAGCAGGTAGTTAAAGAGATTCATGGCAGCATGATGGTACTTGAAAAAAATTGTCATTTAATTCTGTTAGTCTTGTCTTTTTACAAAAAGTGCAGTTTTTTTAAAGGGTACTTCACATATCATAACAATCAAAGGTATGGAGTGAAATATTGATTGTATTTGATTGGTTTATCTTGTGGAAACCTTGTTACCTGATTTTTTTTTCTAGATTGCTCTTAGAGACTTGAGGTAAGCTGCTGTGGAATTCTAAGAGAACAAGGCTGCAATGTCTTATCTTGTAGCAATACCTATAACATAGAGGATCTGACACTATAGTAACATACTGTTACAAATAATTGTAGCATCTAGCAGCCCTAGAGTTAATCCAACATATACTGATTGGCTTACAGGGCACCAGCCCCAGAGGATGGAGTGCCATAATATGACCTTTCCCAAGCAGAATGTATCTGAACCCGGAATCCCAAGTATTAAACTTCTCCTCTGGGCATGACAGCTATTCTTAGACTTGCTCAAGGCAGTATCCTTGAAGGTCTTTCTAGCTTAACAGAAATTATGATCTACTGTATGTTTTCAAACCAGCACTTTGGGATATTTTCTTTTCATTCCATTGTCTGTATTTTGATTGTTTTCACATCAAGTTTTGATTGTTTTGACTAAGTGATCGTTACAGAGACTTTGCATATGTTAAGAACTAATATAAAAATTTGTTTTCTCTCCAAATTTGTTTCACATGTTTGTCTTTTCAACTTGTAATCTGGGTTTGAAATTACATTTTTTTTATAGCAGTGTCTCTTCTAATTTATAAAGATTTTGGAAAATATTTTAAGCATTAATTTTGGGTTCTGCTTATTGATACATTAATATTGAGTTACATAGTTTTAATATAATATTCAGCTCATTAAAGCACTTCCTAAAACATCTGGAGGAATGTAATTAACAGGTGCTACATGTTTGTTCTTGCAGCCTGTCTCCCATAGGAAAGAACAGGTGAAGCAGAATAATTTTCTTCTCATGCTATTTAATTAGACACATGCATGCAAAATATTCTGGGCTCCTATAGGAGAAAGAAAAATATTTTCATTCAAAATAGTCTTTCCTTAAGACAGGAATTTTTTTAACTCTGTAAGAATCTCTGTCTGAAGTCTAATTCTGCCCCTAAGATTTATGGGCAAACTCTTTTACATTGATTCCACTTTGATATACGTAGACAGTAAAGTATTTGTAGTTCCCTACAGAATATGGAATGACTTGCAAAGAGTGCTAGTTTGTAAAGTATAACCTGCATGAACAGCAAGAATATAAAGCCTGTAATATTCAGTCTCCCCTTGTATCTTTGAAAAAGTTGCAGCTCAATCTTTGTTTGAAGTGTTAAGTATCACATGATTCAGACAAATGCTCCGAAATGCAGTAAAATTTGAACAAGCTGGCAGATGGTCCTTTGGTCAGCTGCTTCAGTTTACAATGTGAATGCAGTATTTTGAATAACAGGAATTATTTAAAGCTCACTGCAATTATTCTATTAAACAATTGTATAAACTAACACTAATATTTAACACTAACATTTGCTATTTACACTGAAAGTGGAAAGGAAAACAGAAAGGTACAAATATGTACTTTAACCCTAAAAGCAACAGTGTCACTGACATATTTAGACATGATCTTATTTCTCTTGGTACACTGCACCTGAAATGGGAGTCCTCAAAATAAGAAGGACATGGAACTGTTGGGCAAGTTCAGAGGAGGGCCACAAGAGTGATTAGAAGGCTGAAGCACCTCTCCTATGAGGACAGGTTGAGGGAACTGGGGTTATTCAGGCTGGAGAAGAGAAGAATCCAGGGAGACCTCATTGAGGATTTCCAGTATCTGAAGAGAGTCTATAAAAGACCTGTGCATGGATTTTTACAGGGATTTGTAGTGATAGGATGAGTCATAATAGTTTCAAACTGAAAGAAAGAAGATTTAGATCAGATCTTAGGAA
Organism: Rhinopomastus cyanomelas; assembly: GCA_013400115.1. Classification (NCBI taxonomy): domain Eukaryota; kingdom Metazoa; phylum Chordata; class Aves; order Bucerotiformes; family Rhinopomastidae; genus Rhinopomastus; species Rhinopomastus cyanomelas. Next base: position 93,653 of record VXBP01005834.1, read on the forward strand.
GAAATTCCTCCTGTGAAGGTGCTGAAGCACTGCAACAAGTTGCCCAGGGAGGTTGTGGCTGCTCTGTCCCTGGAAGCATTCAAGGCTAGGTTGGATGGGGCTGAGGCAACCTGGTCTGGTGAGAGGTGTTACTGCCCATGGAATGAGGGTTGGACCTTGATGATCTCTGAGGTCTCTTCAAGTCTAATTTTGTGGATCTACATTTAGAGACTATCACAACTGTGACAGTCACACCGTTCAGACATGCAATTCTATCCTCTATGCAGTTCTAACAAGGGCTAGCATGGAAGTAAAAATCTAGATTCTCTCTTCCCCCAGATAGATCTACACCAGAGAGCTATGTTTAAGTGGCAAATATCTCATAGACTGAGTTACATTTTCTCAATGGTTTTATATTGTTTTTTCTTCATTAATTTCAGTGAGTAATCCTTATGCTACGTATTGGGAAAAAAACCCCAAACCAAAGCAAATGTGTTTTATGAAAATTTGCAACACAGAAAGAGTAAAGAAATACAGGAACTTAAAGCTTGAACATCCACCAGTTAGAATTGCTGTATTTATTCAAATGACTTTTTCTCTACATTCTTGCATTTAGATCCAGCTCACAGTGGAAATCAATGAATTCTCAGAGCTGACAGATCTGCTTCCACTGTTGCCACTAGGCAAAAACTGGGTTGGCATTAGACACATCATTGAAACAGGCTAATGTCCTCCCATGGCTCATGTCCAAATGGGTCATGTGAGCAAAGGCAGAGAACTGTAAAAACCATTACTATGATAATAGGTTTTATGAGAATAGGCTTTTATGACAATGGGCTTGCTTGGATCTCCATCTTTCTCTGCATTTTTGTCTCATCTTGCTTTAATTCATTGCACATTTATTTCTTTAACACCAGGAACTGTTTTTTCTTTCTTTATGTCAACACTGCTGTCACTGTAATGGTTCTTCGCAAGGCTAAGGATTTTAGGGCTGCAATTTCTGTTTTCCAGCCCTTCCTCAGAGAGCAGTAATTTTCAATCAGATTTAAAGTCTTCTGGTGCCTAGAGCAAATTAATATCAGATATTTATAGACTTAACCTTATTGTAGATCAGGAGTTCTACTGGAAGAATTCTAGACAGTGCAGAAAAATGTTTTTTTAAACCACGATGTTAGCGGCTATCCCACTCACATTTTTTCAGTTGTCTTCCTCACTAATCCTGTTTACCCAGCTTGCATAGTCATCCCTTTCCTTGTTATGCCAATTTACCTGATCCAGTTTAGTACAATCAGGCCTTACCAATTTACCATTATTAATCTCATTCTCCATCTACTTGGCTTTGCCACCAAAGAACATCTCTTTATACCCTACTGTGATTGAGCAATTGCTATTTCATTGCAACTATTTGTCTACTCTAAGCATTTGAGTTATTAGATACTAGTAATTAGCCCCTACTTAAGTGTTAAAGATTATCCTCTGTTACTACCATTTTCTGATTGTCAACTCACTGCTACTAATTATTTATACCACGCATCACTTATAATTGTCATTCTTTCTCAAAATTTGTCTTTTGCATTCAATTTTAGCATTTGCAACTCTAACATTCAGACAGTGAGATTCTGCTCATTCTCCTGTTTGCATATGGAGACATCCAAGATTGCACTGAGATATGTCACAGAACGCACATTGATGTTTATTCACACTCTTAATGTTTTCATCTTGAAATGCATTTCCATCAGATTCAGCAAAAAAATGCAGACTTCAGTCTCTGCTCAAGATTAATTCCAAATGCTTTCTTTAATTGAAAAAGTACAATGCCATAAACTACATTAATATGATGCATGGTAGTGGCAGAATATCCTGAGCACTGTGTTCCTCTCTACCAAGATGCACGAGGTACACTACAGACAGCAGCATGAAGTCCACAAGAACAAGAGAATCATCTGGGAAATAAGCTGTAAGGAAGAACATTACAAGGTCAGTGTTTAGCCACTTAAAACAGAGGGCATTTCTTTCCAAAAAAGAGCAGCTAAAGTGTGTGATGACACATAAGGACACAGTGAGCTTAAGCTGCTCATCCTTCACCTTTGGAGGCGACCCCGGAACTCACACTCAGACTGCAGGCAGCAGCGAGAGCACCCATCCCTGAATGCTATTTTATCAAAGTTCTTGGGTGATCGGGGGGTTCCCTGACCGGGAAAGCCTGTGGGAAGCAGGGAGCAAGCCAGTGGGACTGATTGCTCTTGTGGTGGAAGCTAGGCAAGCACCGTGGGGGGTGTGGAGCCAGAGCCTTTGAGAGAGGTGAAACCAGAAGTCGCACTCAGACCACAGGCAACAGCGAGAGCGTGGGCACTTTAGCTGCTTTAGCTGCCAGATGGGCTTAAAAAAAAAAAGGTAACAATGTGGCAGCAGAGGAAGACCAGTCTTCAGTCACAACTGCATGTGGAGGGGGGAACCCAAAAAGAAGTCCCCCAACAAGATGAGGTTGTGCAGGTAACAGGCTGCCAAGAATGAAGAGTTTTTTCTCATCTTCCTGGCTGTGTGTGGTGTGAGCAGGTAGATTATCTGCTTGACTGGGGTTGTAGAGAATGGGACTCTGAATTCCTGGGGTCATGGGTTCAAGCCCCATGTATGACATCTTGAGACAGTACTGTAGGCTTACCCTGCTCCAGCGGGGGGGTTTGGCTCTTTCGAGGTCCCTTCCAACCTCTAATATTCTGTGATTCTGTGGTTCTGTGAAAGGCTGCAAGCTGAACTAAAAAGTCTCAGGAAAACTAGAGATGATGAAATAGAGGTAGACAGGTGGAGCCAGGCTCTGCAGTCTGGACAATGGATAATTGAGAGTCAGATTCGGGGGGGGGGGGGTTCTGTATATTATAGTTCTAAGGTGGAGGACAGAAGCCCAAGCAGAATGAGTGAATGCAACCAAATGCAGGGCCAGGGCAGAAGGCAGGTACCACCCTTGCTTGGCACACCGCCCCAGTTGCCACTGGGTAACAGATATAAGCCCCTATTGGAAGACAGCTAATCTAATAAGGATATAGAGAACCCACATGGAAGGTCCTGGCAAAGTTGCATAAATCCAGGAAGGCTTCCAGTACTATGACGACCTCCTTCACAAAGAAGAGAAAGGACCTAGTGTTGTAGTGTAGTTGTTGGTGGAGAATGCGGGCAGTTGGTCTCTGATTTGGNAGTGAATGCAACCAAATGCAGGGCCAGGGCAGAAGGCAGGTACCACCCTTGCTTGGCACACCGCCCCAGTTGCCACTGGGTAACAGATATAAGCCCCTATTGGAAGACAGCTAATCTAA
>VXBP01005837.1:318-100883 GCA_013400115.1 Rhinopomastus cyanomelas
CGGAAGGGGCCGGGCGGGGGCGGCGGGTGTGCGGCGTTGCTTCCCCGGCAGGTGCGGGGCCGTTGGAGCGGCGGTGCGGGCTGCCCGGCCCGGGGAGAGCCCGCGGGGCGCGGGCAGGAGGCGCAGGCCGGGGGTGGGCGGGGTGCGTGTGTGTGGGCGCCCGCCGCGCTGCCTGGGATCCCGAGCTCACCCGGCCGGGGGTCCCGCCCACGGAATGGCGCGGGGATGTGCCGGGGTGCTCGTGTGCCGGCTCGGAGGAGGCAGCGTGTGGGCTCCGCTAGCGCTTCTGCTGCTTAAAATACTCGCCGAGACCAGCGAAAGCTGTGTCATCTCGCATTAAGTATTAAAAGCAGTGGAGGTGGTGGGTAGTTCCGTGCTGAAGTTTTGCAGCGCTGTCTCCACACCTACATGCAGTGCAGCTAAGGACAGGTACAGCCATCCGTTTGTGGCGTGTGTGAGTGTTCATACGTGCTGCAGAACCTGTCCCTGTGCGAGCAAGCACTTACATATTCCTAGGTGACAAAGGTACCCACACACAATTCAGCGATAAGGCTGTATATGTCTATAAACGTAATAATCCTTCATGTAAGAGCTGTAGTAGTATTTTAAAAACTAATCAGGGACAGGTGTATCATCTCCAGTTGGTGCCCCTGGGAATCACCAGTTTGTGTTCCTGCTAACAACTTTCACTGGGGATAATGGCAAGTTTCTTCTTAGCGTTCTGCTTTGCTAGTCCTCAGTAATATGCAGGTCTTCGAAAGTCTTGCTCATTGTTCCCCCTCCTCCCCATCTGAGAACTTGCATGTTGCTGGTTTGAACCTGGTTACAACCAATATGTCTGAGAGCCTTTGGTTAGAAATTTGACAGCTTCACGGCAAGCCCCATGAGGACTCATCTCCTTTGTGAGTGCTCCTTGGCATTCCCAGGTAGGCAACCCATGTGTCTTTGCACTGCTTATGGGGCAGTGTAATAAAAATGTAAACCCAAATTACTCTTCCAGGCTCTGCTTACAACCTAGATCACAGAACACTAGAGGTTGGAAGGAACTTTGAAACATCATCTAGTCCAATCCCCATGCCAGAGCAGGATTGTCTAGACAAACCTAGATGAAAAGACACAACAGAGAAATGAAAGACAAGAAAGCTTGTTCTAGCCCTGAACAAAGTCTCTATTAGGCTAAAGCTAAGAGGAAGTCCAGAGAAGTTTCCACAAGGCCAGTCAGAATGGCCTCAGGCTTTAACTCATTAATAGTTCTGCTTCTGAGTTGTGGTTTTCAGGGCGTTTTTTAAGCAGGTACTTGCGCTCTTTTAATGGGAGGAGAAAGGCATGGAAAGATGCTATCTTCTTACACTTCTCCCCTTTCTTCCACCAGATGTCTTGGCCGCTCCGCTTGGTTCAAGCCTTTGTTTCAATAGGATAGACTCACCTCTTCTTCAAAGGCATCACTTAGAATTGCTGCTGTCAAACCTCTTAAAGGAAGCGTGCCTGCTAGGTTATGTAACCATACCCAATACAATACATAATCATATCTGCATTGTTACTTACACTGTTATTCAGCATAAGTGAAGTCTTTTTCAGTTGGTTCTTTACATAATGTTTTAGAACAAAAGACTTACTCAGCTGTGGCTCAAGTAGGTGTGGTTTATAAAGTTTGTTATACTTTTTCAAGGAGAAGTGCAGACAGTATCAGTAAAAACTTAGGAAAAACTGGTATGTCAGCTGGCTTTGAGGTGTCAGCTGGCTTTGAGGATATCAAAAGGGTGTTCAGTTAAAGATGTAATAGCATCAGGTACAGAAATGGTGTGATTTCTGAAATGGCTGGTAAGTTGGTGTAAAAACCACTCACAGAATCACAGAACGTTAGGGATTGGAAGGGACCTCAAAAGATTATCTAGTCCAACCCCCCTGCCACAGCAGGATCACCCAGACCAAGTTGCACAGGAACACATCCGGGCGGGTTTTAACCTCACATACTTTTAATTGTTGGCTTTTGACAAAAGGATACGTTTGCAAGTCAGGTGCTTGTTCTTTGAGCCTCACTGCAAAAGAAATGAGGAAGAGTTATTGAGAGCATATAGTTGTGAACAAGGAAAAGTCTGGGAATGGTTTATTTTCAGTTCAGGCTGTGCACAGAATTCCTAGTGGCGCGTCAGCCATGCTGCTGGGTACTTGTGTTCCTGTGTTGGTGTTGTTTAATACAGAATGAAGCACTTGTGAGTAGTACACTGCGTGCGGAAGCTGCTGCTGTATTAAGACCGAGTGCAGAGTTTGGGAGTAAAGTGAAGTTTTTCAAAAGATGGGTGTCTGGACTGAACTGACAGCTGGGTTAGGTCAGTGCAGCCTGTGTGTTGTGCTGATTACAGCACTTTGCCACGCAGCAGTGGGCCTGCTCTGGCAGAGGGGTTGCACTCAATCTTCGGAGGTCCCTTCCAAGCCCCAGCACTGTGATTCTGTGTGTAGAGTGCAACATTTGTGTTGTGTTTGGCAGGTGGTTCGTGGGAAGACAATAGCTACTCTTATGCTTTCTTTTTTGTGTATTTGGGATTATGGTTTTTTCCATTTGGTTTTGAGGTCATGGCTCTAGGATACTGAAATAAGCTGCAGTGTCAAAAGACAGCCCTAAGATTTTCTTGCTTTGCTTGTCTAAGACTCCTCGTGGACCAAGAGTAGGAGCTGCACGTGAAAGGTGATGTTTTGTGCAAAGGCTGTATGGAAATTTGGAATGGTTTTAATTCCTCAGAGAGAGAGAATAAATAATGAGATCTGTGGCTGATGAAATAACTGGTATCCCATTGCATAACCAGATTCTCCTGTGCTTTTTTTCCTAAACATCATCTGTCACCTCCTTGTCCCTGCTGCCCAGTCTTCACTCTGTATCCACCTGAAACTGTGTTTTGGAAAGGAAAAAAAATTGGCATTTAAACTGACTGTGGTGTTGATTGATAGATTTGGTTAATGAAGGCTTTAGATTAAAATGCAGTTGTACCTGTGCTCATGCCTGAATCGCTTAGTACGCGATACCCTAGTGTGTTCCTGCTCTGGCAGGGGGATTGGACTAGATGGTCTTTCAAAGTCCCTTGGAATCCCTAGTTTTCTGAGATTTTGTGTTCCTAAAGTGTAAACTTCAATAGTTTAATAGTTTTTACTTGTACTTCAACATAACCTTGCAAGAGTGAATGACTTGCTTTCATAGTATAAGTGTGCATTTGCCTTCCTACATGTAATGCTGGAGAGTAGCAGGATCTAACATAGTTTATCTTAGTAGGAGCCACTTTTCAATTACAAAGGACTTGATTAAGATGAGGGAGGAGCAAAACAAGTCTCACTTTTTAAAGTATAGCTTAATTACTTTAGCAGTGGGTAATAGTACATGGAATACATCTACATGCTTAGCAGAATTGTTTTATTTATTTTCCCTTAAAGTGACAAGGGAGTGTTAATGCTTCTCTTTAACAACAGAACTGTCTCCTGGAGATAACCTTTAAAAATGAATTTTGTTTTTGCTGCATTCTGGCAGAGGCAGAAAAACTGTTAGATGTGTGCTTTCAGTAGAACTCTCATCGCTTCCTTAGAGGCTGGGATTTGAATCAACAGCTCTTGTTTTTGCCGTAAACACTGCAGTGTTGGTCTAAATTTATAAATACTTGGTTTTGTCTGAAGGTTAGGTAAGTTCTTGGGTAACCACTGTTATTTGGATCAGTGTCTAGCTATGCAAGTCAACAGAAAACAGTTACTGAGCAGCTTGGCAGGTGTTTGTATCTCTTAGGTGGAGAGAGTTAACCTGTAGTGTAGTGACAGCTTCTTTGAGATGCTTGTTGTAGAGCTACCAGGTGTGGGTTGCAGCCCGTGTGGCTTTCATATAAATAGTTTGGCTTGTAAGAGACCTTTTAAAGATCGTCTGGTTCTAGTCCCTGTGCAGTGAACATCTTTAAGTACTTCAGCCTGCTCGGAGCCCCAGCCAGCTTGACCTTGAATGTCTCCAGCGATGGGGCACCTACTACCTCTCTGAGCAACCTGTGCCAGTGTTTCACTGCCCTTACTGCAAAAATATACCTTCTTTATGCCTATTCTGAATGTCTTCTCTTTTAGTTTAAAAAACCATCACTCCTTGTCCTGTTGCAACACGCCCTGCTAAAAAAGTCTGCCCCCATCTTTCTTATAATCTCAGTTTTAGTTTTGTGAGGCTGGACCCTTCTCTTCTCCAGGCTGAACAACCTTTCTCAGCCTTTCTTTTAGCAAAGGTGTTCTGCCCCTCTGATAACTTTTGTGGCCTCCTCTGGGCCCACTTCAAGAGGTCCATGTGTTTCTTGTGCTGAGGACTCTGAAGCTGAACTCCAGGTGGGGTCTCATCAGAGGGAGTAGGGCCACGGAATCCCCTGCCTTGACCTGCTGGCCACACTTCTTTTGATGCAGCCCAGAATACAGCTGGCCTCCTGGGCTGCAAGTGCACATTGCTGGATCGTGTCCAGCTTTCCATGCATCAGTAGCCGCAGATCCTTCCTCCACAGGACATTTTGCAGGGCTACATCTTGCAGTACAAAGCAGGATTGTTTGACTGTACTTGAAATGTAATATTTCTTTTACAATGTAAGAATCATAATTCAGCTTTTGCCATAACTAAATCCTTTATGGAGTCTTGTGCAAGTGTTGTACTGATGCAGAAGGAAGAGCTGAAGGAAGGAACAGTGTGGACCAGTATGGACCACAAAGTCCTTGTGCTTGAAACTGCTGCAGGCTTTTTTGCTTTGTATTTCTAGAGGCAGTGAGGAGCATCTGCCAGTATTCTAGTCTACAGGTTGGAATACTGGTGAGGAAGTGGAGTTGTGCAAGAGCCTGCTTAGATTGTTAATGTTTTTTTTCTAAGCAGGGAGATGAGTATTCGGAAGTTAATGAAATGGAATATTCCAACTGGAACTTCTGCTTTAGTTTGAGCGTGGAAATTGAAAGTTCCCTGACTTGCAAAGCAGCTCTTGATGGCGTGTGCTGAGCAGCACCGTCTTGCTGAGTGTGCTCACGGTGCTGAAACGTGGCTTTTAGGTAAAGCAAACATTATTTCCTGACAGCACTGACCTGATAAACTGCAGAGTAAGCCTTTCCACCTCTGTTCAGCTGATAAACTTTGTCAAAAGGTGGACTGTTTGACAAAGAGCGATCTTTCTGTAAATATGTTGAATGCCATCTTCTTTGCTTTGGCAGCCAGTGCAGATCTGTTGTTAAATTAGGTTGACTGACCTGATGTTGAACAGCAGCAGATGTGAAAGGCTGATGAAATAACAGCAGTTGTGAGGGCACATGTCTCTTTAGTAGATTAAAATCTTGCGAAGAGGCAGATAAAAGTCTTGGTTGGATGTCTGTTGATTTATTTTTTTTTTCCTCTAGCTTAGTTAATTACTGTGTGTAAGTGGGAAAAATAGAGGGGTGCAAGCTCAGTGTGGCTTTAAAATAGTATGTAGCTGCACAGTTAGCTTCATCCTAACTGCATCCTGTAATTGGTGTGTTCACAGAACATTAGGGATTGGAAGGGACCTCGAAAGATCATCTAGTCCAATCCCTCTGCCCTAGCACGATCACCCTGACCAGGTCGCACAGGAACATATGCAGGCTGGTTTTGATTCTGTTTGCCTGGCTGGATAGACTTCTGAAGTGATTGAAGGCACAGTGTGCTCTGTGGAAGGCTTGAATTCTCTTTTGTGGGGGGGAAAAAGGTGTTTGGTAATTTGTTCAAGGTAGTTGCAAGCGTTTGTCTTGGTTGAATTGCTGGCATGTGTCTGTGCATTAGTCAGCACGCATCATTTAAAAAAAATCCAGACTGGTAGACAAGGCAAGGTCTGTTGGCTTACAAAGCTGTCTTCTGTTCTTAGCATGCACGTAGAGTGTTTTAAATAAATTGGAAAATGAGAAGTGAGGTTGTTTTTTACTAGTCATTTTCACCACTAGTTACGTGAAAAGAAGAGGCTTTTAAGTTTAGCAGGCTGCTTGGATAGAATTTTAAATACAAGTTTTAATATGAATTGTAGTAGACTTTAAAGATCTAAATTTTAATATAATTTTAAAATAAATACTATAAATCTGAGAAAAACCTCTTCCCAGTGAGGGTGACAGAGCACTGGAAGGGGTTTACCAGAGGGGTTGTGGAGTCTCCTTCTCTGGAGATGCTTAAAACCCCCCTGAATGTGTTCCTGTGTGACTTGGTCTAGGTGATCCTGCTGCGTCAGGGTGATTGGACTGGATACTCTTTCGGGTCCCTTCCAATCCCTAATGTTCTGTGATGCTGTGAAATCTGACCTGTTTCTGAGCTATAGTAAGCCAGTATTGGGACAGGAAAGAGCATTGAATATCAGTAAGATTGCTTTGGTCTCTCTTGGTCTGTTGTTAACAACCCTGAGTACTGATACTCAGAACTGCTGATCTTGTGAAAACTTCCATGACTAGAATTCAAACGTCCTTTTAGTACCTACGTGCATATGTGTAAATATGTCAGTTGCCACCAAGCCTTCTATTTCAGCAGGTTTTTTCTTATTACTATATAGTAAGTACACATTGCCAATCATAGAATCATTAGGGATTGGAAGGGACCTCGAAAGATCATCCAGCCCAATCCCCCTGCCACAGCAGGATCACCTAGACCAGGTCCCATAGGAACATATCCAGGTGGGTTTTAACCATCTCCAGAGAAGGAGACTCCATAACCCCTCTTCTATTAGATTACAAGATTGAGCTTGAAAATGAATAGCTAAAATATTGGGTGAAGACTACACAGTCAGCGTTTTACTCAGTTAATGTTTACATCTACTGGAGAACTGTTTTGTTGTTTGTTCTTGTCAAACATCCCAACCCTGGCTTTCTATAAACTGACTTTGTTTAGAAACAAACGTAAGCACTTCAGAGGGCTTTAATTAATGCCTTTGATTTCTCCCTTAGAAGGAATCTTGATGGTTAATCTAGTAGGTTTCCTTCACATTCCAGCTGAGATGCAAGTTATAGAAAGAAGCAGGTTTACGGGAAGCCTATCTCAGAGTGAAATAGGTAGCGCAGGCAACTCTTGGAGAGCTGGTGTATTTACACTGATAAACGTATATCTACACTGCTTGTTAGCTTTGCCAAGAACACACAATGAGAGCTCCTGCCTCTGGTGCCCGAGCTGGTTCGTGTTACTGGATTATGTGGCAGATGGCTTTGCTTGCTTTCACTGTAACTGATGTGACTTACGTAAGCTTCTAGAAGGCCAACAGCTTTAGGACTCCTAAACTCCTAGGACTTCCTAAAAACAGAGGAAAATAATACACATTCATCATCTTTGTTGCCTGTGGAACACTGGGTCAATCTACTCTTTCAGCTTTACTATGAGTCATGTAGGTCTTTCCGTCTTAGAAATATCTTATAAATCCTCTGTGCAAGTAACACATCTGTCCTCTGTAACATCAGGAAGAGGGGAAGGTGATGAATCCACTCCAAAGGCTTTCTAAATATCATCTTAGCAATAAACGTCAGTGAAAACATCTTTATGTTGGAGTTAGGAGTGTTTGCTAGTGCAAAGAATATGTATGCTACTTCTAATGCTAACAGTGGAACTGAGCTGTGCAGTCACTGATAAAATCATAGTACTTTTATTGGCATTAAAAATGTGTTTTCCTGAGAAGGATGCAAAAACGTGTATGAATAAAAATATCCACCAAACTAATCCACGTGTTTTCTTTTTTCTATTATTTTTTTTCAGTAAAGTGAAGCAAGGTCTCCTTCCTAGCTTAGAAGATCTACTCTTCTACACCATTGCAGAAGGACAAGAAAAAATACCAGTTCATAAATTCATAACTGTAAGTTGAGTGTTGGCAGTGCTCTGTGAAAGCCAACTGTGAGGGTTTTTTGATGTTCTGAAGGCAGTAGTTCAAAACAAAGGCTTTCAGTTACAGGTAGTTAGCTGCATCAGGGAATGTAACTTCCTTTTTGCCCAGCACTGTTTCTGTAGTTAAGAGTGAGTGTCTGGTATTGCTATTCACAGCTTTGCTGTGTGAAAGAGTGTGCTTGGAAGTATCTGTGTCTGGCGGGGCTGGGTTGTATTTCCACTAGTGTAAAATAGTGTAAAATCCACTGCTGTGGATTTCAGATTAGTCCTTTAACATAAGATGCAGCCAAAATGGTGAAAGAATCAGTAAGTGGAAAAAAAGGAGACTGAGGGGTGACCTCATTAATGTCTATAAATCTGTGAAGGGTGGGTGTGAGGAGGATGGAGTCAGGCCCTTCTCAGTGTCATCTAGTGATAGGCAGTGGGTGTGAGCTGGAACAGAGGAGGTTCCACATCAGTACGAGAAGCACCTTCTTCCCAGTAAGAGTGATAGAGCACTGGAGTGGGCTGCCCAGGGGGCTTGTGGAATCTTCTCTGGAGATGTTTAAAGCCCACCTGGATGTGTTCCTGTGCCCCTTGGTCTAGGTGGTCCTGCTCTATCAGGTGGATTGGACTAGAAGGTCTTTTGAGGTCCCTTCCAATCCCAAACGCTCTGTGATTCTGTGTCAAAATGCCTGTGTTGATATCACAGTGGCAGATGCCTCTTATTTTAATAAATGAGACCAAGCAGTAGAGAACTTTGGTTGTAATTATTATCAGTAGTAATTACTGTTTTATCCTAATAGGCACTCAAATCTACAGGATTACGTACATCTGATCCCCGATTGAAAGAGTGCATGGATATGTTAAGACTGACCCTTCAAACAACTTCAGATGGCGTTATGCTGGACAAAGACCTCTTTAAAAAGTAATTTCTCTATCAATGCTGTAACTATACTGCTGAATGAATGTTGTCTGTGTGTTACTGACTGCTGTCACGGGAGGCATAAGGTAAATACACATCTGTGTGCGCTTAGGGAGTCACATTCCTTCTGATGCTGTTTTCACGTGAGTTTTCCCTCTGGCTTCATGGGGCACAGAAATTGTGTTGTCTCCCCAAGAGTTCAATGCAGCAGAGTTGTTCGCATGCGTATCTGACCCCACGCTGAACTCTTGTTCAGATGGCACATCAATTAATTGAAGCAGCATGGAGTATTCAGTGTGAGTACACGAAACTTCTCTCTTCCTGCTTTTTCATAGTGAGATATTCAGAGGATGTATGAAGTCGCTTCTAGAAGTGAGTGTGTGGAAAAAGCATTTAAGCTGAATTTCAAGATGTGTAGAGATGAGAGCAGTTAGGGCTGTAGGCACCGTTTCGGTCTGCTCTGGAGAAGGTTTTTGTGCCATATTTCAGTGTTGCCTTTCATGAAGGGAGGTCTGTGGTCAGCTAGCTGAACAATACAAGCACTGTTCAGGTTGTGTTCCGTTCGTTCCAAGCACACACCTTTGCTCCCCTACTTAGTTTCTGTGTGCCAGAAACTGGAACTTCAGAGGCTTTTAAATCATGTAGACTGTGTTTTAGCTTGCATTTTTATTCAATTTACAGTGTAAATGACATCATATCTAAAACGTGCCTCTTATTAAGAGCACATTTTGGTCAAAATTAGTACATTTTTGTTGTTCTGGAGTATGATTTGAATTTTGAACTAATGCTGCTTAATTTAAAATGTGTGTGTGTATGTGTATTAAAAAGGAGTGTTGTTACGTGTATTACTGTGGGTATATAATATACACACGAGTAAAATAGCTCATATAAAAATATGCATTTAGAGTCTTTTGCTATTTTTTCATATGTATAGACATTTTTGGAAGGGCATTGAGGAAAAAGGAATGCCTGTGTATGTGGCAAAAGAACAAACCAGTCAACTTCTCGAAGGTACAAGGACTGATTCTGTTCCTGTATTTAAGACTGAGGCTTTAGTGGTTATTTGTCAGCAAGAAAAACTCAGCCAGAAACATTCCTGGGTGTATGGTTGGATTGGAAAAGGTGATGCTTTTGCCATTTTGCATTATCTTTATACCAGAAGGGTTGTTTGTAGAGAAAAGGAGACTGAGGGGTGACTTCATTAATGTTTATAAGAATGTGGAAGGTGGGTGTCAGGAGGATGGAGCCAGTGTCATCTAATGATAGGACAAAGGGCAGTGGGTGTGAGCTGGAACACAGAAGGTTCCACATCAATACGAGAAGGACTCTTCACTGTGAGGGAGCCAGAGGCTACTAGATCAAATAAAGCATTGAAGATAGGTGACATGGGGAAGCACTAGCATAAGCTCAGCTAAATCAGTCTAGTCCAGTAGAAGTGACCGTCTGTAACAGAAGTTTCAACACCTTTTTAGTATCTCTAAACATTAGGCTCCAATTTGACTAAAATGGCTCTGTTTTGAAGATTTCTGCCTTTACAGTGCTCTCTACTTAAATTTTTGATCTCCATGCTACAGGCAGAACAACTTGTGGTTTTAATCGGTCGCTTCTGAAGCTTCTGGTTTGGCGCACATGTCAGAGAGAGTGGCCAATTTCTTGAATTAGATCTTTGTGTTGCATCTGTTAACATAACACCTGGCCTTTGTGGCTGGTCCCTCCCTGTGAACAGCCTGAAAGCAGAGCAGTGAGCTGGTTAGCTGCCTGTGTGAATTCTTCTCTCTTGTTTTGGTGCCCTTACTAGGGTACTACGTAATAAAGTAGTACTAGTACACACTGATCTTACTTGTGGAGTATGTGCGCTTTGTCTTACTCTTAACTAGCAATATTTGTGAAGGTGAAGGAGGACATGAGGCAGTCAGGATCGAGTTGTGCTGGAAGTGGTGTGCACTTGAAGACATGATAGCTACTGAGTAGTAGTTACAGCTCTAAGGTTTAAAACTAGTTCTTTTTTCAGAGTAGTGTGCCTACTGACTCGGAGTAGACTGAGCCTTTGTCACAAGGTACTCTGTCCTGTTTATTGACCTAGAACTGTGATCTTGCTGGCCAAATCTCCTCTGATCAGCAAGGAATGTTATGTTCTAAGCATAAACCTGACAATCTGTTGCTGGATCTGTATCTGCTGCCGAGCAGCTGTTCTACACTCCATCTTGGCAGCAGATCCTGAGGAAAACTTCCATTTTAGATGCGCTGAACCCGGGTATTAGTTAGTGTTTTTGTCCCGTGTGAGCCATGTGTGAGCTTTTGACTGAGGTTGTAGAGGACTTCTGCCGTGTTAATACCTCTGTGGTCAAAATAGTGTCATTTTTTGAGGTCTAAATATATTGAATGGTTTTGCAGATCGAGTGTCGTTAGTTGGAAATGAGGTTTCACAAAGCTTGCTGTGATGCTCACACTGTAGCTTTTTAAACAGGGAAAGAGGTGTCCATATGTATGGGTAGCTCTTCAGAATGAGTGGGAGTTCAGGCTGTGTTTTTTAGCAGGTGTCTGGCTTGTGTAGGGAGCAATAATCAGAGCTTGAAGACTTTGTATGACAGAAGAAACAAAGCAGTCCTGTCTTTGTGTATTTAGCTAGAGGCCAAAGATTTCCCCCACCCCCAAAAAAACCCCCAAGCTGTTGCTTTTGGGTTGCACAAGTCATTGCAAGTCACTTGCATCCTAATCTTCTTAACCCACATGTATCAGGGAAGTTTTACAGTTTGAAAATACATGGGTTCACATGTGGGAAGAAATGCACGGCTTGAGACTTGGCAAAATAGGATTTTTTAGAGGGAGAAATGGAAGAGTTTGAGGTGGGAGCTTCTTAGTGTACACCTAGCTGGAACACCACAGAAGTACAAGATGGTTCTTAAAATTTTACTGCAGAGAGATTCTTGTTTGTTAATATTTACTGTGATCTCTCCTGTTCTGACCCTAACGTCGTTTGTCTCCAGAGGGTTACCTGGAACATAAGCCAGTTCCAGACTCTGCTGGGGAGGAGATGCGAGTTGCAGAGTATTAGAGGCTGCCCTGTGTTGACTGAAAGTATTACTACTCCTTAAATGGAGCTCATTAAGACCCCTGTTATTTTGTCCATGCAGTAATTACTCCAAATAACCATCTAGCTTAATTGAACCCTTGTATTTAATTTAGTCTGAGTTAGCATAATTTTCCTGGGTTAAGGGAGTGCCAGGACAAACACGCAGACACTGACCATGGCAGAAGTCAGGGAACTTCCTTTGATGGGTATCCCTTTTCCAACCTGGTATATGTGAAACAAGTACAGCTATTTTTGCAGTGAGTTTCCATCTATCTTAAATTGGTTAAACTGTTGAAGTGGGCATCCTAGACTCGGTGCAGTTAGCGCGTGAATGCTCTTCCTGTTTCAGAAACCAAGTGTAGGATCAGAGGATTATGTTTTTCTCCATCCCATCCCACCTTCCTGTTGTTTTCCATACTTTGTATTCAGTTGTTCTAATGGATTTAGGAGATCTTCAGATTATGTTTTTTTGTTCTTACAGGAGGGCTTAATGCTTTCCAGGTGATACTGAAGAGCATCTGAAGTTTGCACCTAGTCCATATTATGCTGTTGCTTCTGCACACATATCTCACAGCTGCCATAACTTATTAATGCCTTTTAAATTAAAAGGAGGCTGCTGGGGACAAAACCAAACAGCATTTTCTTGCCAGATAACAAAAGCAGTGGATAAGCATGACAGATTGCCACCAAAGCAACTCGGTTGTGATGTTAACATTCGCCAACAAAAGAAGTGTATTACAGACAGAGCAGTTCTTGAGATGCCAGTGTGTACAACAGAAACGTCTCCAGCCAGGCACTCTTAGAGGATCTTGCTCAGCAGTGTTTGCCACGGCTGTCACTTGAATTAGGGATGAAGTCTCCAAAGTGCAAAGGAGTTCAAAGTGAACATTTAAAAGGGAGGGAGATTCAAAGGGAAGGTCTGTTGTTCACTGGTCTTCTTGCATCTTCATTTTGAACTGATAATGACCTTTAATAACAGGATTGTTGGAAATACCTATTCCAAGTGCAAATGTTTCCCTAAAAATGAGGTTTTTTTACTTTTCTGAATAAACCTTCATTGGAAGGATGTGTTCTTTGTAGTAGGGGAGTACATGTTCTTAGCTTTACACTTCTGTGCTCTGAGAGTATGTTTCTGCCTTTGTCAAGGCTGCCAGTGAGCACAGTATGAAGTGTTAACTGTTTGTTTGGTGTTAAGCCTCACTTTTTCTTCATTGCACTGGGATTAGGGCTGTTAATACCCTTTATCAGGTTGTGTTTCAACTGAGGAGATAATGGCTCCCAGTTCCTGCTCCTGCTTACCCCTGCCCTGCCCAGACGCACCGTCTGCAGCGTGGCTCTGCTTGTGTTTTGATCCTTCCATTCTTGTGTTTCTCCTAGATAAGTCATTTCCTTTCACCTCGTTGGTTTTTTGAAATGTACCGGATGGGCTGATGTGTAGAGGGTGTGGATGGTAATGCAACCCTGTGCTGGGTTAAAGGACAGCCAGCAAAGATTCCTGAACTGCTGGCAGTTTGAAGCAGAAGACCTGCAGCACTGCTCACTGTTAACTTTCACTTAGTTTAGAAGATGCTATCGAGTATGTCCACGGGGTGTTATTCTTACTGGAGCAGAAACTCATTCCAGTTTGGTGTGTTGGCAGTGCTCATGATGAAACCAGTTGCAAATGAGAGAAACCACCCCTGAAACTGAAGTCTGATCTAACTCTCGGTCGCACTTCTTTGGGCAAGGGCTGGTACCTTCTTGTGATCTGCTCTTAAGAGGTGTGTGGCTGAGGTCCCTTCAGCAAGCTTATATGCAAACAGGTAGTACCTGCAGACAGCTGAAACTTCATCAAGTTTCTTTTTTGAAGTCAAAAGGCATAAGAATGAATGCAACAAAGCAATTGCAAGTAATTACTTCAAAAACAAAACCTGGAAGGTGGTGACTTTTGACTCGAGCCCTGTGTCTGTAGGCACAGACTGATGGTCTGTATTTAAGTAGCGTGTAATTGCACATGAAGTGGGCTTTTTGACAGCACTTTGTCCACATACTCAATCTTCCTCAACTCTTTGCAGGTGTGTACAAAGCAATATTGTGTTGCTTACTCAAGCCTTCAGGAGGAAATTTGTCATTCCCGATTTTATGTCCTTTACTTCACATATTGATGAGCTGTATGAAAGTGCTAAAAAACAATCTGGAGGAAAGGTAACCTGTTTGTAAATTCAACTTTAGACTTCTACATGTTTCTTGACGTTAACTAAGTATGTTCTTCGTTAGTCAGACAGGTTTTTGTTAGCCTGTTTAGAAAAATGTTAAACTGATGAGTGGATAAAATAGCTTCGGAAGCTCAGTTCTGTCCAACTTGTAAACTGTATTGCAAATAAAACGCCTTACCTTTAGCAATTGTTTAGTTTTGAGGTTAGAAGGAGAAAATAGTGGTGTTCTCTATTTATATTACGTAGTATATAAAAACTGCTGTACAGTTTCCCAGACTAAGGTTAGTCTACAGAGCAGTTGTGCTGCTCGGCTGGCTGGGTTATATGACAGAAGTAGTTATTGATACCTGTGGTGTACTGAGATGGCCTCTGATTTGGATCAAAGATGTTTTATTGAGCAGACTGTGTTACTTACATAGGATATAAAGTGCTAAAACCGTATTTTTCATGAACTCTGCAAGTTCCTTATCTACAGAGGTCACTTAGCTCCTACAACAGAATGTTTGCTGTTCTAAGCTCTTATTTTGGCTGCTGATCCCAAGGTTTCATTCCCAGTGATGCTATGGTGTTTCCCTTGCAGAGTCAATCTGCAGCTCACTCTCTTCTCTGTAACCCTACAGATACCACACGTGCCAATGTTAGTAATTCAAGTTTATTCCAGTCCTTGTTTTCCAGAAATTAATAGAAAAACTTCAGACTTTGCTCCAAGTTAAAACTTTAATATGATCTGAAAATGCTGCATGTGGTGTCTCACAGAACAGTTTCCTCTTACAATGTACTGACACTTGCCCTTGAGTGTTCTGTTTGACAATATTCTAGTGAATATTATAATTGTTAATGAAGATAGACGTGTCTAGACACATCTAGATGGTGATCAGTGGAAGTATTCACCTTTACCTTGTTTACCCACTTACCTTTCCATTAACTTTTATTGTAGTTATCATATATGATTAAATATTTTGGATGTTATATCTTATCTTTTCATTTCACGTTGTTACAGGTTGCTGATTATATTCCACAGCTGGCCAAGTTCAGCCCTGATTTGTGGGGTGTGTCACTTTGCACAGTGGATGGACAGAGGTATGTTCTGACTTTGATAACTTAGCAAAATCTCTGAGATACAAACCATGGTTCAATAAAACTTGATTGGTGTTGAGAAGTAAAATCTACTTGGTCATATTTCTGAATATTTTCTTTATTATTAAAATAGCACAGACAGTCTAAGCCTAAAGGTAAAATGAGTATCTCTCTCACCATTGAGCCCAGAAGTAAGGTTAACTGTTCTGAGTCCACCTTTGTCACTGGGCAGCATGAGCTACTCATCGGCTTGTGTCTCTCTGCTGGCCTCCAGTTTGGTGTGGGTGTACTGCTTATTATGACTACCAACATTTTTAGGTGCTGAGTATGCCTTGTGTGAACAGGGTGTTCCTGAGAGAGAATCAAACTTGCTCACGGTGACTATGGATTTGAGTTTGTTCTAATGGAATCTCTATTCTCTGTCTGTCTGTTTTTTATTAGCCATATGCTCTGTAATCTCTAGGGGAAGAGCTGTACCAGTGAGCTGAAGTGTTGTTCAGCTCCTTCCTTAAGTGTCTGCTGTGAATAGATTACAAGTCAAAAACAGCTTTAAAAGTAAAAACTCCTTTTTGGAGTTTTGCCGCTGTGAAAATTCTAACGTGCGCTTATGAACTGTTTTGCCCCAACATGAAATGTTAGTGTTAGATTTTACAATGCCAGAATGGTTTTGTGAGTTTCTCTGAAACCATCCCATGTTATCTGCAAAGAAAAGAGGCATAGACAAGTGTCTAATTCTGCCTCCAGACAAGTGGTTGCTTGGAGCTGTTTGCTCTGGATGGGCCATATGCCGCTTGCATGAGTCATCATTTGGTGCAGTCTGACCTAGATGTTGGAAGTAAACGTTATAAAAGGTAGTGTTTAAGAACTGTAATGAAATATCAAAAGAATTGGATCTCATCTTTGCTTATGTAGACTGAAGTTATGTACTTATGTGGCTTTATTCAGGTCAGCTATGCCCCCCTCCAGTGACCTAAATGTGGTTTGCAGTTGGGCAGGCAGAGTGTGATACTAGAAGTCTAAGGTGACTTTTTGCTCTGGTACAAAACCCTGTTTCTGAACTCACTTTTATTTTATCTGCAGGTGAAACCAGCAGCTCACTTAGTTATACTACATTGAAGCTTAGCTTAGCTTTAAAATGAAACTTACCCAACGAACCTGAAGTGTCTTAGTGTTTTTTGTTAATAGCCCTGGTACATTGAAGAATAGGTGAAGTGTTCAACACTCTACTTGCCACAGCTGGCAAACAGGACATTTCAAACTTCTTCACCTGTGCTTTTGTTTTTTTCCCCAGACATTCTGTTGGTGATACCAAAGTTCCATTTTGTCTCCAGTCCTGTGTGAAGCCTTTGAAATACGCTATCGCGGTTAATGATCTCGGCACCGAGTACGTGCACAGATATGTTGGTAAAGAGCCCAGTGGATTGAGATTCAACAAATTGTTCCTGAATGAAGATGGTAAGAGAACTATAACACAAATTAATGCAAATACTCAGGTTTAGAAAACTATCAGGCAAGCTGCACAAGTTTTTACGCAGTTTATACAGTTTATTAGGGTTGGAAGGGGTCTTCAGAGGGCATCCGGTTCAACCCTCCTGCTCAAGCAGGATGTAGATTACTGAAAAGCATCTTTTACTGTCTCCTCTTAAGTAGTTTCATTAGTCAGTGTTCCAAAATATTTGCCATCAGCCAGGGTGGGCTTGTCCTTTGCCTAATGTAGAATGCCATTCTAAGATGCTTTATTACTTCTGTTTGCTCGCTGTCCAGCAGTAGGAAAAAACCAAACACTTTTGGTTAGACATTTGAAACGTTAATGTAATTGAATTGGTGGCCAGTGTTTCTTAATCATGCCTTCTGTAAAAGCATGGCAAGAGAATCAAAGATGTTAAATTGATTTTAAGAAACATGTATATCACTGTCTGTGAAGCAGGTGCTGGAACCAAAGGCAAGCATAGGTTTGTTACCAGAAGGCAACAGTGAAAACATCTTCCCACACATTATTCTAAACTAGATTTGGCTCCTGATTCCAAAGCACGATGTTTGGGGTTTTTTTCTCCTGTAGCAGGAATGATTTTGGAATAATTTCTCAAGCAGCACCTGTTGAGATTATTTCTTTCCCATATTATGTCCAGTCTCAAGCACAAAAATGTTATTTTTAAAAGCTCTATGGTAAAAAGTCTGAGGAGGGTGACTCATGGTAGCTGTAGAGGAAATACTGGATGTTATCTCTGAAAGGTTTCTTTTCTTCTAGCAGATCTTTCTCAGTAAGAGAACAGACAATGTTTCTGTTGCCATGGCACTGCAATTAATATTTAATTAGCAGCATAAGGCTCAGATGATATTTTTCTCAAGGACTGTGTTCAATGCTGACTCTATATAATTAATATATTAATGATACATAATATTTAGTATACATACTTTAAAACCACCTTGAATTTGCAAATAAAATAGACCTTGATGATTTCTTTGTGTTATGTTAAGAAGCAGTCTTGAACTACCAGAGGGCAGATACAGTGCTGAGAGGGTTAAGGGTTTGCAGTGTTCTGTGAAGCGTTGCTGTCTTGTCACAGTGTTGTACAGTGTGAGGAGGACTGCCTTTCATGCCCTAACAAAGCTGGCATGTAGAAAAACCTTCCCTGGTGCTGGAAATTGTCTGTTGGTTTCCACTGGATCTGGTTTGTTTTTTTTTTTAATGGTGTGACAAAATACAGTAATTACTTTCTCATGCTTGTAGCTACTCATTAGGAATGTTTATAGCACTGTTATGCAGTAAAAGAATTTGGCTTATTCCAAGTTTGACCAGTGTGCATGTAAAGAAGACTAATTCATACAGAAGTTTTGATTAAGTGTGTGCTTGTTTGGCTAATAAAACTGACGTGAGAAAAATGTGTTCAAACTACCCCAAGCAGCCTCTTACCTATACAGTCCTGAAACAGAAGACTAACACAGAAGGTAGAAGTCTAACAGGGACGTTTAGTTACAGGGAGAGAAAGGGGAAGTTTTTGAGAGGGAAGGAGGAGGAAGGAAAAGGGGTTGTGCTTTACTCGTAGAGTTAAACTGATGTGTGAGGTCTGAATATGCATAGTGTATGCTAGTTTGAACATGCATAACTGCTTTGAAAATCAGGTTTCAAAATAAAATACTAATATTTAATCTATTTCCTTTCTTATTGTTCTGATATAGCTGAATTTAATGTTTAATCAGGATGAAATGATGTAGGCATTTGGAAACAGGTCTTCTGCATTGGAAGCTATTATTTTGTGCTTCCTACATTAGAGAGTCCTCAACCAGGATGTCCTTCTGTTTTCTGTTTGCTAGCATTGAATCACAGAATCACAGAGTTATTGAGGCTGGAAAAGACCTCCAAGATCATTAAGCCCAGCCCGTGACCTAACATCACCACAACCTAGACCGTGACACTAAATGCCACAGACAGTTCTTCCTTAAACGTCTCCAGGGATGGGGACTCCCATCTCCCTGAGCAGTCCATTCCAATGTCTGATCACCCTTTTCATGAGGAAGGGCTTCCTGACATCCAACCTAACCTGCCCCGGTGCAGTTTCAGGCCCTAGCCTCTTGTCCTATCACTAGTTGTCTGGCAGAACAGCCTGACCCCC
This sequence comes from Rhinopomastus cyanomelas, assembly GCA_013400115.1. Classification (NCBI taxonomy): domain Eukaryota; kingdom Metazoa; phylum Chordata; class Aves; order Bucerotiformes; family Rhinopomastidae; genus Rhinopomastus; species Rhinopomastus cyanomelas. The sequence continues at coordinate 19,025 of VXBP01005837.1, forward strand.
ACCTGTCTACAACTTCCCTTCAAGTACTTATAGAGAGGGATAAGATCCCTCCTGAGTCTCCTCCAGGCTAAACACCACCAGCTCCCTCAGTCTCTCCTCATCAGACTTTCCCTCTAGTCCCTTCACCAGCCTCATCAGACTTTGCTTCTAGTCCCTTGACCAGCCTTGTTGCTCTGCTCTGGACCTGCTGCGGCACCTCAATGTCTTTCTTGACGTGAGTGGCCCAGAGATTCGAACTGGAAAGAATGGAGCTTGTCACAAGACAATTTTAAATCACAGCTAAAAATGACAATTCATAACAAAAAAGTTTTGCTAAGAATCCTGTAGGTTTTGAGTTGGCTTTGTCAACATTCCATTTAGAACCTTGTTTTATCAAAGGGAACATGGCTCATCAAACAATTCACATCTAGGAAAGCCAAGGCCTCCATGGAATTAAATCTTGCAAGAGAGGTCAAGGGCAACAGAAAGGGCTTCTTCAAGGATGTCAGGAGGATGGAGCCAGGCTCTTCTCAGTGCCATCTAATGATAGGACAAGGGGCAGTGAGTGCAAGCTGGAACAGAGGAGGTTCCACATCAATACGAGAAGAAACTTCACAGTGAGGGTGATAGAGCACTGGAACAGGCTGCCCAGGGAGGGTTGTGGAGTCTCCTTCTGTGGAGATGTTTAAAACCAGCCTGGATGTGTTCCTGTGTGACTTGGTCTAGGTGATGATCCTGCTGTGGGCGGGGGGATTGGACTAGAAGATCTTTTGAGGTCCCTTCCAATCCCTAATGTTCTGTGATTCTGTTACTTCTGTAGGGCTTAAAGCAACTACCCTGCTAATTAAAAAAAGATTAGTTAATTAGAGTAGATGAGCTTTAGATAGTAAAATGTGTGTGAAGTAGATATCCTCAGGAATAGTTACCCTGGTTAGGGTCATTGAGCAGGGCACAGGGTTCTTCATGCACATTGATGATGTTCATGATGGAACCTGGTGGACAGTACCTGTGTGTCGTGTCTCTGACCCGTACATGGGACATTGTCTTGGTGATAATTATTGGAAGAAGCAGCCTAGTAGTGTGATTGTTTGTGAAACTTAATCCAACAATAAATGGTTTGTTGTAATGGAATGAGGCATTGCCAGCTTTCTGTGCTCAGGGATTGCAGGGCAGTCATACAGAGAGGACCTGGGACTAGTGATGCACAGAAAAGGTCAGAAGAAGTGGCAGAACAAAAGCACTGTCATTTGAGCTTATTAGGGAAAGGTCTAGTTAATGTAGGGCATAATTGCTTGATGGGTTGCTAGAGAAATCGTGCTAATTGTCAGGCAGCTTTGAGGTTTCCCCCATGCAGTAGGGATGTTCAGAGAAGAAACTTTTGGGTGAATAAACAAGTAATCTTCTATTTTGAGTTGGCACATACCTATTAAAGGTAGTGCAGTCCTCATGTAAAGCACTTGTTTCCCAGGGGAAAGCCAGAGTGCTCTCCTGGTGAGGAATGTGTGTACTCTTCAGAGAGTGTTAGGTGTGGTGTTTGTGCAAGAGACTTCTCATCCCATCAGTGCTAGACTGAATGAGGGCACCCTAGTTCAAGCTGAAGAGTTATTCTGACTTGTGCTTTTTATTACAGATCAAATACAAATTGACTTAGAAGTATAATAACAGCAACCGAGCAGCTGCATAAAATATTTCTTCAGTCTGAGCAGATCATTTTCTTTATTATTTGATTATATAGAGTGTACGTGTGTGTGGGTTTTGTGCTTAGCTTTGCAGAGTTCGATGCCTCTATTTGTTAACCTCTTCAGCACCCACTGGGAGGTTAGTCAGGAGTTGCTGCTGCTTTAAAAAGAGATCTGTGTATTACTTTCCTTCACAAATACTGTAGCTGCAGACTCGACATTTCTAGAAGGTTAAAAAAACCCAAGCAATGGAAGGATCAATGGGAGTGGAAGGCAGAGCTGCTTGAAAACGAGGAGGAATCTTTCAGAATGTGAGATTTTATTTAGGCATTCCGGCCCTTAAAAAAAGGCCAGTATCTTATGTTTGTGAGATGGTTCTTTGCTGTAGAAGAGGATAGACTGTTTCAGTCAGAAGGGACCTTCTAGTCCAACTGCTTGACCACTTCAGGTGCAAACTGAAGTTAAAGCGTGTCCAAATGCCTCTTAAACAGGGACGGGCTCAGGACATCTCTCTGGGATGCCTGCAGCTATTATGGCAAGATAAAAGGGTTATCTCTCAATTACAGATATCTGTGTTTGGGAAGTGTTTAGATAAGGTATCTGGTGCTGTGCAGATAACAGTGAAAGTTGTTTTCCTGAGACCTGGATGACCTGACATCCTAACCCTGGAGAGGGTTAGGCTGGATATGAGGAAGCAATTCCTCACCAAGAGAGTGATCAGACATTAGAGTGGACTGCGCAGGGCTTTGGTGGAGTCCCTGAAGGTGTTTAAGGACAGACTGGCTGTGGCACTTCGTGCCGTGGTCTGGCTGATGTGGTGATGCTAGGTCATGGGCTAGGCTTGATGATCTCTGAAGGCTTCTCCAGCCTCAATAGTTCTGTGATTCTGTGACTTGGTAGCTTGGAGGAAAACTTGGGAAGTCCTCTGAGGGTTGTTCTACTTGCAGATGTTGCATGGGTAAAATCTTGGGATGCTTGAGAGGAGTCTAAATCTTCAAGAGAAGAACTGATGCCAAAGTGATTAATTCACTGGACTCTTGAGTATGTTCTAAGCTGTAAAAACACTTTGCTCAGAGTGACAAAAAAGTAGCTTATAATGTTGGATCTGAGCCTTTTTAATTTGTAGCTTTGCTCCATAATGGTGCTTTAAGCCATACATTAATATTTATATCTTCTCTCTTAAGTGCTTGACTGGTTGTGTTTGACAAACGTGTCTTGGGATATATTTGTAATTAAGAATTTTATTTCACAGATAGGCCTCACAACCCTATGGTGAACGCTGGAGCAATTGTCATCACGTCTTTAATCAAGGTAAAAAGTTCATTTTTAGTTTCTCTCAAGAGTATTTGAGCAGAACACAGAAGTGGCTTGTACCGATTATGAACTGTTTTAATTTAATGTCTGCATTCTCAGATGGCAGTTTACTCATGAGCAGGTAGACAGGCTCTGATGGTTTGGAAATACTAACACTTCCAAACACGTGCAGTCTGTTAGACTGGCAGTCAGCGCAGCCACGAGGCTTTTTTCTTCGTGTTTTCACTTTCGTTTCCTTCCTTAACTGCTTGGCATCTGATAAGCTCTGGCGAGAGTTGCCTCGCCCTCGTTAAATAAATCCTCAGCAATATACTTCACAGCACTCAGAAATATGTTTCTGAGGGTCTAATGCTCTTACAGCATAAAAAGAGTGTTTCTGGCTGCGCGGAAGAAATGAAAGATCCTGTTATTTGCAGCTGTAGGCGCACGTCAGTCTTGGTATTGAATTTCTCCACTCTTAACGTACTGTACAACTAAGTTATGTTGAACATCTATGTGACACAGCTTCTGTTGGGATGCTAAATGTGCTTTCTTAAATATGTGTAATTTCTTCAGTATGTGTGGCTCAGAGTTACCCATATTTTGCTGAGTAAGTCATAGCTGAATGACGTAACATCTGTAGTCCATGACCTTGAGACGTTTGGAAAGCTGTATTTGTTTTTCTTCCAATAGTATGGCCTCTTGAGGTTGTAAATGGCATAGATTCCTTGTAATGCTGATGTTTGCCAAAGACTGTACTTTTACTTTCTGCCTTTTATCACTAGCCATTGGTACAAAAAAAACCTTGATTCTTTCCTTAAGGGGTGCCTCGTTAGAATTGTGGGGAACATGCCAATCCCCTGGAGTTCTGAAGTACACAACTTAACACTGTTACTTCAGAAGTCTAAAGTCATCTTCTCAGCCTTTATTTTGGTTATGTTTCAAAGTCTTCGTTGCTGCAGTGTGTTTCCTACCTCCTATTTCCAAATTGTTGGTTTTAAAATTACTTAGCTCATGATTTTCTGTTATTTTATATTTGAAGAAGGTGTAAGAACTCCTGCTTAAAGACATTTATCTTTAATAGCTGTAGGTGAAAGAAAATGGCCTTAAGTATGACAGGTAAATTTATTCACATTTAATATTGTTTTTTCAAGGTTGACTGGGCATTGAAATTCACTTGGATAACAGTGAATTTTAAAACCCAACTGAACACATTTGTCTGAAATGTCAAAATGTTAGTCCTACTACAGCGTGCCCTACTAGTTATAAGGCGAAACACCAGCATGTGCCTCTTGCAGAAGGCACGTAGTTCTTGGTAAATGCTGTACTTCTGAGTAGATAACGTAGATCTGTTCTCTGCATGCAGTTGTGGTATTTGCTAGAAGGCTGGGGGGGGGGTTGTTTTTGTGGGGTGTGGGGTTTGGTGGTAGTTGTTTGGGTTGGTTTTTGTTTTTTAATGTTCCTGTGAGGAGTATTGCATTGCACTAACAGTTTTGCATGTAGTAACTGCATGTCTAGTGGACACATACCTTACTTATCGTGCTCCACTCTTTGTTTTCAGTGTGATTAGAATGTAGACTATTTTATGTACTCCTTCCACTAAGAGACCATTTATCATCTCAGTAACTAACCAAACTAAACGTAATCTGAAGAACATTACATAGTGGGTCACAGAGTTACTCAGCAGTTGTATTTTCCTGTGAAATAGCTGCTTTATAATCTAGAATTTAACAATACCTCTGCTGGCTCTTCAGTGAATTAAGTCCTTCACATTTATGTTTGATCTAAGAGTTTTCTTCTGGAAAAGGTGGCTTCACTAACCAATGTTTTGCCTTCAGCTTCTCTGCGTTCATTCTGTTTATTTAATGTGCAACTTGCATATCCTGAGGACTGTCTGGCTCCTGGAATCTGGGAAAATCAAGACCTAGTAAACAGGGTTAAATCGACCACATATGATGAATTCATGTAGTGATAGCACGTTGATAGCTAGGGAGAGGTTGTTGCTGTGTTGACAGCTATGGAGCGAGTGTTCGTTGTTAACAATTTCTACCTCCTTCAAGAACAGGTTATTTTATCTCTTTTCTGAGAAACTGATGTAAGAAGCCCTTTTAAATTTGAGTCCAGATTACTGAGTCCAGCAGTTGTCAGTGTGCATTATCACATACCCAGTGCTGACTGCCTTAAGCATTTGGTGTGCACACCGTGCAGCAGAGCACAGACCTCCACTGAAATGTTCTGTTCAGTCTCTGCTGGTCACAATAATAAACAATAAAGCACATGTGCAAGTTGAAACTTTCCTTGGCTTACTTAGGCATGACTATTATCATGCTTTTACCAGCTTAAATGATTTTTTTCCTACTGTCATGTGCTTGGAACTACAAGGTGTTTACATTTTTGTGCTTTAACTCATAGCTCTGTTCTAATTGCACTTGCGTTACGCTCAGCAGGCTGTTGCAGCACTTGAAAACATATCTACAATAACAGTGCTGTAGCAGGATGTCCTCTGGGCCACACTAAACAAAATTCAAAGTTTCAAAAACCCCTAAGGACCTGCTGCCTTGTTGGTAGCCATCTGCCTTTATTACTAGTGGTATGAACTATACAGTTAGAACAGTTTTCAAATCACTGTTTTCAAAGCAAATTTTCAGTCCCAGTTAAAGCAGTTTGTTGGAAGAAATAGGTTAAAAATTTTAAGTTCTTCCTTATTTCCAAGGGAACGTGGATGCTTGAAAGAAGCTTTAGCTCCTGTACAGATGTAGAACAGATTCTGTGCCCTGTACCCATACAGCCTTCCGTACATCACATTGACTGGGAAAAGTCTTTATTGCCTCTAGAATTGGATAGACTTTAATGCTTTGATCTGTTGGTCTTCTTCTTACACCTTTAAACTTGGTGATCAAAGCCTGTCAACTCCAGGCATCTCAGTCAGCAACTGCCTGCTTCCACGTACCTGTACTTGCTGAGGACAGCAGTGTGTTTAGAAATGCAGATGACACAAAGAGGAGGGGTTCAGAGGGAGATACACAGAAGCTTGCACATGGCTATGTAGTGAATCACCAGAGGACAAGCCATTAATCTTAAGTAATTGGTATTCTATGCTTCAAGATCCTATCTGTCTATAAAAGCTTTCCCAGTACAGCAGCAAAGGTCTGGGCAAACACTGTGTGTGTAAACTCTTGTAAGTGCTCGTGACCACGTGCAGAATCGCACACAGACGTGTATTGGATGCTTGGTGCTCTCTGGTGATGAATTTAGTGGGGAGGGAAACAATAGCAGTATTTGTAGTCCTTGCAAAACATGTGGTGTACAAGTAAATCACAGCATCACAGAACATGAGGGACTGGAAGGGACCTCGAAGGATCATCTAGTCTAATCCCCCTGCCACAGCAGGACCACCTAGGGCAAGTCGCACAGGAACACATCCAGGCTGGTTTTAAATGTCTCCAGAGAAGGAGACTCCACAACCCCCCTGGGCAGCCCCTTCCAGTGCTCTGTCACCCTCACCCTGAAGAAGTTCCTTCTCATATTGATGTGGAACCTCCAGTGTTCCAGCTCACACCTACTGCCCCTTGTCCTATCATTGGATGCCCCTGAGCAGAGCCTGGCTCCATCCCCCTGACATCCACCCTTCACATATTGATAAACATGAATTAGGTCACCCCTCAGTCTGCTTTTCTCCAAGCACGAGACCCAGCTCTCTCACCCTTTTCTCATAGTGGAGGTGTTCCACTCCATCATCTTTGTGGCTCTCTACTGGACTCTTTCCAGCAGTTGTGTCCTTCTGGAAATGAGGGGCCCAGAACTGGACACCGTATGTCACATACGGTCTCACCAGGGCAGAGTAGAGGAGAAGAACGTCTCTCGATCTGCTGACCACCCCATTTCTGATCCACCCCTGGATGCCATTGGCCTTCTTGGCCGCAAGGGCACCGACCTTTTTGCTGACTCTGATAAAACCTATTTCAGTGAAGGCTTTTCTTCTTTACATAAAACTTAGGGAGATGTATCCAATACAGCCAATAGCTTTCTAAATAGGCTGGTAAGTCTATAAAATAAATGAAGCAAAGGATGGTGGAAAAAAACCCCTGGCCAGCTGTGCCAAGAGTCTGGTTTGCTGTCAGGATAGAGTTATTAGAAAACCTGCACAGTTGTGGTCTAATACTTGAGGAGAGATAAATTCATGGGTTATTCGGGGTGTTTCACAACGTAGTAAAAATGAGCAGTGCAGATTTAGCTGAACTGCTGTAGCTTCCCACTGCAGTTTCCTTCCCCGATGCTCTGGCGTGTAAATGCACAAACATACAATGCCAACACAAGTTTCAAAGCTGTGATCTCCTCTGCCAGATCACTGCCTTTCTTTGGGTTTCCTCTCTGTATGGGTTACTCATCTTCTTGCAGTGACTGGGTTTTGATAGGACATTCATTCAGTTTATTCTGCACTTCCTTGTTATTACAGCTCCAACGTATTGAAGGTGGTTTGGCACTGACTATGTAGCAGTGTTGTTTGAGACCCCACGTGTTCAGCGGCCACGTATGCAAGTATTTAACGCCTGAAGGAAGCAGCATGTTTGGAATAGCAGCAGTATCGGTCCTGTTGGATCAAACACTGCCTGTGACAGTGTGCTGTCAAGTATTTCAAAGCTGCAAACAGCACACGAGGCAGACAAGACACCAGTTGTCAGAACAGGCACAGATTCATAAATAAAATCCATCCTTTGTGCAGAAAAATAACATAAAGACATTAATGAGCTTATTTCAGTTAATGTAAAACGCCCCAAAGTGTTAAAAAATAACTTACTCATACTCTGACACAGTGTTAGGAATCTTTTTCCACTTGAATGTCTTCATCAGAGTGTAGTTAAGTAAATTTGGCTTAAAATTCAGCTGTAATTTTAAACAATATTTTATTACTACCAGATGATAAATGTCTCATGATCCAGATGGTTTTATTAGCTCGGCTTAGATTTGAAGTTGAAAAAGTATTTGAACAAGAGACACTTGGTAAGAGCTTACGTGGTCTAACCATATACACACCGAATGCCGATCGGTGAGAAGTGACTGATGTTAAAATGCTTTTCTAATAAGTACTGAGTGGCTTTTGTTGTTGCAAGCTCTGGAAAGTAGCCACGAGCCTGTTATTCCCCATGTACATGAAGGCATAAAGCCTGTGCAAGTGCTTGGATTTTTCTGGTGCCTATACAAATAATAAAAGGACCTTGCACAAAACAAAATGGGAAGATCACTAAAAGCTGACACAGTAAAAGAACCCAACTTTCTGGCTGACAGCCCTCGTGTCCGTCGTGGTTCAGAACTGCGTTGAGCTGTCTTCTGCAAGTTCCAATTTTCCGTGTGGCGTAGCGCTTCGATCTTGGCATTTTCAATTTCATTTTGTATTCGTGTAGGAGTGTGTTTTCCATACGTATATACACACGAGCACGCGTGTATGTGAACATACACCCCAGTAACTGTGCTGAGTGCTCGCGCGGTTAGTGCATGGGACGTCTCTTTTATCTCATAGACAGATGAGTTGCATCTGAACTTCAAAATGCTGTATAAGAAATACTTTTGCAGTGCCCCCAGCCTTACCAGTTCATACCACCAAGCTAAAAATAAGCAGCAAGAACAGGAACTGTCTTGTGTTTTATTGTTGTAAGTTGTTATGGAAAGGTGCTGAATATTAGGACTTTGTATTAATGATTGAATTTTAATCACAGCCTCTGTCTCTTCAGCCTTTTTAGAAGGAGCAGCATACCTCTATCGGCTGCTGAAAGGGGGGAAAACACTGTGTTGGGTTTTGTAGTCGTAACGTACGTAATGGGTTTCCACTCTGTGTTTGGAAGCAAAGTTTTCAGTTACCCGTTAGTGAAATCCCTACCGAGGTCTTGGTCACTTAGGCAGATGCTGTAGGTATAGAAGCAGTCTGATTTCAGTAACAATGCTTCGTGTTCGCTATAAAGTACCTGTACAAGTGTTTGTTTGACATCAAGGACTAAACCTGCGTTGTTGGACTTAGTATACAGAAGATTTTCTTCCCAAAATACGGGATTAAATGTCAATTTCAAAACAGAACCTTTTTCTATAACAAGCTGATGTGGAAGAAGTTTGCACTGAGCCTTTTGCCCCCCGCCCTGTTTTATGTGCTGCTAGTAAAGCCAGGTTTTTGTTGAAGGACTAGGAATGACCTTTTTTCGACTGGGCAGAACCTTTGAACGTGAAGTGTGATGTATTTGTATTTTTGCAGCGAGCATGATCCCTTTCTCCCTCTTCCTTTTTTTAACAAAAGAACTTGTTTAAATTGATTATACATGTCTAACCATACAATTATCAATGCAGCATCCCATAACTAATGCTGACCCACTTTTCCCAGAAAAAAAAAAAAAGATGTTCATTGTGCATTTGAAAGGTTGAAAAGGTTTTTTGTGGTTTAAATGTTGTTACATATTTTACAGCATTAGGATCTATGGAATATTTTGACAACTGCAACAGTTCAATGAAGTTGGTAATTTCTTCTTTTAATTATTTTTCATTGAACAGATTTGGAGTTAAACTTTTTAGACTTGTGTTCTGGTATATTATACAGGAACATTTTGTTGAAATGTGTAATGATTTTATTTTTTTCTTTTAACTGATAGCAAATTAGCTGTAGACCGTTGCCTGGAAGGGTCAGGTTATTTAGCCTTTAATCCTAAGGTAACCGCTGGCGCATAGTTTTTGACAAGACACTGTGGCATTCCTTCCAGCTAGTCATCGTACGTGTATTACTGCACATCCTCTTGTAGATGAGCTGATGCATGGGCTTCAAAGATTATCTGCAACACCCTAATCCACATACAGAGTGGGAAATGAGACTGGCTTTACGCATGTCATTAAGTAAAATACTGGTTGATAAAAAGCCTCTGTTTTTTTCCACTTCCTTCCCCATTCCCAGACTAAAACCAGCACAAGTAGTGTCTTGATTTGCTTTGAGATATGCTAAACAGAGTGGTGTTATTTAAACAGAGTACCTTTAATACTATCATTATTTTTAAAGCCATTTTCTATACATCTATTGTTTCCACTTGTCTGTGTGGTGCCATTGGTTTTTTAAACTTCCTCAAAAAATTAAAACTCCCCCCCAGGTAGACCATGAACTATTTATTTGTCCTCCCACCCCCTTTTTAACATCTTGCTGTAGGAATTTCTGAAAGGTCACCTGTTGGGGAGACCTGTAAAGGATCAATACGTCTTTAACTGGCAGCTACTAAATTGGAGAATGTTCTTAAATGGGGGGGGGGGGAAGTGCCCCAAGATAGCATCCCTTGTATTCCCCCCCTTACCAAAACCAACCAACCTTAAGGATTAAATTTAATTAGTATCTTTACTAAGTTGGATTTAGATTTCTCCTTACCTTTCATAGAATCATTCAGGTTGGAAAAGTCCTTTGGGATCACGGAGTCCAACCATCAATCCTACTCTACAAGTTCACCCCTAAACCAGCCCCCCCCCCCAACACTACATCTAAGTGACTTTTAAACTCATCCAGGGATGGGGACTCAACCACCACCCTGGGCAGCCCATTCCAGTGCCTGACCAGTACCTTCTTTGCACAGTTTGGAATCACACTGCTCTGTGATGTGAAATTCTGTTTTGCTGATGAATTTTTAATAGGTAGGACACTAATCAGAATAAGTCAAATTGGATTGCTTTTCCTAAGGGCAATTATTTTCATAGTAAGGGCTAACACTTGATTTTAAAGTCTTTGATCTAAATTCTTAGTGTGGGCACTGGCCATACAAGTCTTTTTACTTAAGTAGCTTGAACTTTCCTGTGCTCAGCTCTATTGGTTATATAAGAACACCTGTGGATCACTAATCTATGAAAAGTTAGTTTTCATTAGAATGACCCTGATTTCAGTTACTTTTTTATTTTTTTGATTTAACTTCTACATTTACTTGTGCTAAACACATGAAGTTGAATAGAGCGCACTTAAAGCATACTGCTTTTCAGTTTAAATTAATTTCCAACTTAAAGGTGTTTAATAAGACTCTTCTGTAGGATTATTTTATTTAAGTGATAATTAAGATTTACTTACCTAACACTTATATTTTCATTAATATATGAAGTTATTATAGTCCCATATTCCTAATTAGCCTCATACCTTAGTTACATGCATTAAAAACCCTAATACTGTTAAGTGAACTAACTTTATTTCTGATGTTAACAATTTTTGTAAATTATTTTTTCTTTTCTTGCAGCAAGGAGCAAATAATGCAGAAAAATTTGACTACGTAAGTTTCTGTCACTCTTTTTTTCGCTTAATTCAATGGTAAGATTAGGGAGCTAGCAAGAGAAATACATTTTTGAAATAAATATTTGAATTTTGGCATTGGAAAAGTAATTTCAAATGTTTTGTCTGTTTCTCTGCACTTTTTTGTTTAAACATCTAGTGATTTGTAAAGTTGAGATACAAGAATAAGGGTAAGGCTGGAGTGAAAGTTCTTATGACTTCTGAATGTCTGCAAATGTTAGCGTGCTCTCTCCCCCTCCTCTCTGTCTCTTAACAGGTGATGCAGTTCATGAATAAAATGGCTGGCAATGAGTATGTTGGATTTAGTAATGCTACGTAAGTATCGTTTGCTTCACGGAGCTACACGGCAAAAGTCTCACCTAGGAGGTGGCTTACTGAGCTTGTGGCAAAGTCCAGTTGCTTGCCTTGAAAATGTAATTTCATCCCTAATATTTTAGGGTGTCTTTGGCTTAAAGTATACAAGACCTCAAACTGTGCTGTGTCTTTGACATCAGGTGGGCTGAATGTCACGTAAAAATGTGACCTCTCTGAAACAGCATGGCTTCACCAAAGGAAGTCATGCTTGACCAACCTGACAGCCTTTTATGAGGGCATGACCAGGTGGATAGATGATGGCAGAGCAGTGGATGTGGTCCGTCATGACTTCAGTGAAGCATTTGACACGGTCTCACACAGCATCCTTGCAGCCAAACTGAGGCAGTGTGGTCTGGATGATTGGGTAGTGTGGTGGGTCGTGAACCGGCTGCAGGATAGAAGCCAGAGAGGCTTCAGGGGGTCTGGCTGGAGGCCTGTGCCTAGTAGAGTCCCCCAAAGGTCGGTACTGGGTTGAAGTCTATTCATTAATGACTTGGATGAGGAATTAGAGAGCGCTGTTAGCAAGTTTGCTGATGACACAAAACTAGGTGGTGTGTCTGGCAACCCAGCAGGCTGTGCTGCCATTCAGCGGGACCTGGACAGGCTGGAGAGCTGGGCAGGGAGAATGAACTACAACAAGGGCCGATGAACTACAACAAGATGCAGAGTCTTGCGTCTGGGCAAGAACAAGCCCAAGTGCCAGTATAGGTTGGGGACTGATGTGTTGGAGAGCAGTGCAGGAGAAAGGGACCTGGAAGTCCTGTTGGCCAGCAGGTTGACCGTGAGCCGGCAGCGGCCACATCCTAGAGTGGTGTGTTTGGTTCGGGGCGCCTCACTACATAGATGTCAAAGTGCTGGAAAGGAGAGCGCATCAGAGGGCTGCCCAGTGGAGTCTCCTTCTCTGGAGACATTTAAAACCCTCCTGGACATGTTCCTGTGTGACTTGGTCTAGGTGATCCTGCTGCGGCAGGGGGATTGGACTGGATGATCTTTGGAGGTCCCTTCCAATCCCTAATGTTCTGTGCTTCTGTATCCTTTCCATGCAGTACTGAATTGCATTCTGTGTCTCTGAATCTGGAGTGGCTTTTGAAAGTTTGATGTGTTTTCTTGCCTTTTTAATTTGTTTGTTTTTCCATTTCAAGGTTCCAGTCCGAAAGAGAGAGTGGAGATAGAAACTTTGCAATTGGCTATTACTTGAAAGAAAAAAAGGTTGATTACTTTTGTTCCTTGTATTTTGAAGACTCTCTGGTGGGGTTTCTTTCAGTCTCTGAAGATGATTTTATTTATTTACTGTAAACAAATCATTCTGATATTGTGTATGTTTTCATACTTTTACTCAAAATGATGTAATTTGGGATGTTTGATGCTTAGGTGATTCTAGCAAAACAGCTGTAAGGTTTTTCAGTGTCATAGCCAAGATAACTTGTTCCATTCGTCATAAAATGTTGTACAGAAGACTTCTAACAATCCTAAATGTATTTTGCAGTTTGCTGGGTTAAAGATGTTGAAAGCTGTAGGGAAAAATATTTTCATGTCCAGCTTGGTGACTACACCGCCCTGTGTTATTTTTCAGTCTGAAGTGATTTAATATTCCTACTTGTTAGATTTAAATAAATACTTCATTTAAAATCTGCATAATGCTTAACACACTAACAAGAATGTGGCTTAATTTGTCTCTAAAAGAGGTATTTTTCAAAAGCAATCATTTAACTAAAGACTCCCTTTATTTTTCTCCCTCAGTGCTTTCCTGAAGGCACGGATATGGTTGCCATACTAGACTTCTATTTTCAGGTAACTGACTTTAAAGTTGAGATACTTACAGACTTAGAATTACTATTACAAATTACATAGAAGCCAATTTGTTTGTAGATATGAAAGCTTTAATGGCTCACAGCTAAATTTGTCAGCTTCTGTTCTGGAGATGAATGCAGTTAATATATGCAGCTGTGCTTTTGTTTAGGTGATATGCAAACTAGCAATAGTCTTTAAAAGATTACTAGTTAAAACTTAAAGTATTTGGCGTGTTTGACGTAGTATTTCTGCTCTGGGTTGCTGCTCTTTGTTGTACAGTGACGTACTTAAACCTCCGTAACTACAGAATCGTGTGCATGCTCTATTGTAAGCTCAAGGGCAGTTGTAAATGAAGTAGTATCCTCCTTTTTGTTTGAGTCAATGCTTATGAGTAAAACAAAGAACCTAGTCATATATGTTCTTTCCTCCCACGTATTTGTTTCCTTTCTCACTTCCAGCAAGTTATTTGCAAATGTCTCAAAATGAGAACCTGGCAGGTGTGAGGTATTTCCCCGGTAAAGCTTTCCGTGCTGGATTTCACAGCTCAGCTCCGCTGCACGTAGTTCTCGAGAGGCAGTTCAAGTTGTGTTTCTGATTCAGTCTACCTGAGGTGGTTAAAAAAATATCTAGAGCTAAGTTCTCAAAATGAATCTGTTTCAGATTCATGGGACTTTTCCTTACTTATGCCTTTATACTTCTGCTCTAGTCTTTAGATTGGATGACTGCTAAGGTGTACGTGATCAGCCTCAGCTGACCTTCTGTTGAGTTCAAAACTAGACACAAGCCAATAGTCTACTCTGAACACCTGGTGTTACAGAACAAACCAGAAAACATATTTGAATTTATTGCTTAAACGTTCTTTTTAAATGCTTCCCATCCCACTGCCTCAAGCCCTGATACCCTTCCGAGTGTGAAGCTACCCTTAAGCAATGCCAAAGCTAATTTTTCTGGTGTATTTAAATTTGGCCTCATTTTTGTTCATTTTGATCTCCAGTTTCATGACTGCATATTGTAATCTTTTTTCCCCCCTTGCAAAATTCCCTTTTCATCCCCTAACTCAGAAAAAGATCTGCTCACACATGGGTGGCAGTTGTATTTCCTTCTCACTGTACGATGCTGGCTTTCCAGTGCTCTCCACAGGTTCTACTTAAAGGCTAGTTATTTATTCTCTTTGGGTTTTCTGTAGCGCACCTTTCTCCTTTGTGTAACTGGGAACTCTCTGAACAGGAGCAAACTAATTTTCCTATAATCTCTGTGAAGTGAGGATGGATTATTCTCATTTTAGAGAACCTGAGGTACAAAATGCAGGAGAACCTAGAAAACCCTTTTTTCTCAAAGTAGGTGATATTGTGTTGTACTTCATATGTTTAAAACACAGTTGCCATTTTAGATGCGTCTCTGACAGTCTTGATTTGCAACTCCAGTTGATTGGACTAGGATGTATTGAGTTTGGCACCCGGGAAATAAGAATTCCAGGTAGTAACTACTCATGCAAACGTGGCTTAGGTAACTTGATGAAGTATCATGTAATGACTGTTTGGCGAAAGCAGCAATACAAGCACTAGTTTGTTTACTTTTCAGAGTAGCATTTCAGGTTGAAACCAGCTTATCTTTTGGTTTCTGCAGAAATGAGGCAGCATCAGGTGATGGCATCATATCACATTTCCTGATGTGTCACCAAAGTATGTATAGTCTGTACTGAAGCAGGGATCGTGGGAGACTCTATCATGTGGTCGTATCGTTAATATATCCTAAAGTATATATGAGAAAGGTAAAACAAGCTAAGGCTGCATCAGCAGGAAGTGCTGGCGTTAAGATTTGCATGTGTTAGAGTTTGCAGCTTTAAAATGTACTTTTAATAATGTGTGGGGTCTTCTAAGGCTTAAAAAAATACCCCCACAAAACAAACTCAAGCTGAAAAATACCGCTCACCCTGTGGCTTTGCCATTTGTGCAGATGCAAAATAATGAGATTGTTTTCCAGACTTCTTCCTCTCAAAGGATCATAAGGGGGGTGGGGGGAGGAATCGAGCAGAGACACTAACTCGTGAAAAATACTGTCCCAAACTATTAAGAGGGCTTACGAACACTGTCACTGGGGTTTTGATGATAGAGAGAGTCAGACCACGTTACATGATGCAACTGGCATCATCTGTAACAAAAGTAATGCTGCAGGTTATGTTATGAGATGTTATTTCTGTTTGTTTATCCTGCTATTAATTGCCCTGTTGTGCTAGAGGTATCAGTTCTTATAATCTCTCTTTCTTTCTCATAAGCTTTGTTCAATAGAAGTAACATGTGAATCAGCAAGTGTGATGGCAGCAACTCTGGCTAATGGTGGCTTTTGCCCAATCACTGGTGAAAGAGTGCTGAGTCCTGAAGCAGTGCGGAATACCTTGAGTTTAATGCATTCCTGTGGCATGTATGACTTTTCAGGGCAGTTTGCCTTCCATGTAAGTACTTCAGATGCTAATCCTCCTGGTTAGCTATTAATTAATCTGTGCTGTTACTTGCCACGTTACAGGGCTTTCTTGCTGGCTGCTGAGGCAGAGGAGAGGGTGTCACGTAAATGGTTTGGAAGCTGAGTACACCCTATGGCAAAACCTCACCTGATTGTTAGCACTGACAGCCCAACGTAACTTTTATAACACTTCACATTCTCTGCCACTCCATGTTTGGGCATCCTTTTATGTAAAAAATAAATACTAGCCTTTACAAAAGGCTGCTCATGAGAGGAACTTAACATGGTGCAGATGTAGCTGGAAATAGCTAACAGAAGAAATTCTGCTGTGTGGGAGTAAAGGATGGCAGAAGGCCTTTGCAGGCAGGTGCTCTCTCTCCGCTAACTCACACCGATGATCTGTCCTCATCTGTTGTAAAAGTGGCTGCTGTACACAGCATCTGTGCCATGCTTTTATTCCCAGGCAGTGTCTCTGAAGTGTATTTCAGCATGTTTGCAGTCAGGTTTGGGTTTTTATGGCTGTACCTCTGTGCTCTGACCTTGCTGAAAGCTGTTCATGATGGGTGCGTTTGTGCGCTACTGCTTAGTCGCAGTAGCTTTTGAGTCTATTACTCAAAGTTGTTTTAACAATTCTGAGCATATATTAACTACATTTTAAATGAAATATTACTGAAACATTATTTCAATTATCTTAATTTATGAATCAGTTAAATTAGTTGATTATGTAATTATTCAAATTAAATTTTTACTTTCATTTTAGATTAAATATTTAAGACTATTAAGTAAATCTACTATTTAAATTATCTTTTCCTCTGTATTGCTGACTCTGTTATTAAATGAAATTACTTCATGATCGAGTCCCTTGGCTTTCTGTGACCTGTACTTCAGGTTGTGTTGGTTATCTAATAGAGCCAAGTAGTATAACACCCCTTCTGCTTAAGGTGCTTTCCAGATGCACAATCAATAAATGCTGCATAATCATCTTCAGTGAAATGCTAATGCACTGAGTTACAACAGGGAAGTAATTCTCTTGATTATTCTACTAGGTTGGTCTTCCTGCAAAATCTGGAGTCGCTGGTGGGATCCTTCTGGTTGTTCCTAATGTCATGGGCTTGATGTGTTGGTCACCTCCTTTGGACAAGATGGGCAACAGCGTTAAAGGAATTCACTTTTGTCATGTAAGCAGAACTGTCTTCAGTGGGTGTTTTGTTAGTTCTGTTTTGCCCTTTTTCCCTTTCACAGGTGATGTTTGCTGAGCTCCAGTTACCATAGCTGAGGTTTAAGGGATCAAATAGCGACTGGTTGCTTTTTTCTATGTAGCCAATTTTACTTGATCCAAGGGTTAAAGTCCAAAAAAAGACTGGTTTTATTTTAGTAAGAACATGTCAATTCAGTGAGCATTAAGAAAATAATATGGCCAAAACAGTGGTGAGATTTACTGTGGAAAAGCTTTGAAAAGTAATGCTTGATCAAGTAATGACAGAGCTGGTCTTTTGTACACAGCGTTAGAAGCTGCAGAGCTCTATTCATAGGCTTTTCCTCTCCAGCTGTAAACAACTGGAAGTGCAACTCTTATTTCATGACACAAGAAAAATCTTCTAATGAACTATTGCTATTCTGATGTGTTTCTTTAAACCAGTTACTGTAAACCAACATAAACCTTCATAGATCAGACCCACTTGTTTAGGTCTAAGCTCTTCCAAGCTTGCCTCTTGCTTTTGAAAGGGCTGTGAACAGTGTATTGGTTGCTGCATCTTCTAGAGATTTAGGTGCAGCTGCAAGACAAGAGTAACAAGCAGATAGTTCTAGTTTAAATAGTGCTTCACATGAGATAATCAATATAAAATAGAGAGCAAAATGTAGGTGAAGTATTCACTGCATTTATTCTATTACAGTTAGACCTGATATCTGACAAAAGGTTATGGTATCCAGTTAACATGAATGTTATAGTCACCTTTAAAGTGCAACAGCCCAGCAGAGTTCTGTTGTCGTAACCTTTCATGCTGTGCTTCAAGCTAAATGAAAATCCATTTTCACAGAATTGCAGAGCATTAGGGATTGGAAGGGACCTCGAAAGATCATCCAGTCCAGTCCTCCTGACACAGCAGGATCACCTAGAACAAGTCACACATGAACGTATCCAGATGGGTTTTAAACGTCTCCAGGGAGGACACTCCACAATCCCCCCGGGCAGCCCATTCCAGTGCTCTGTCACCCTCACTGGGAAGAAGTTCCTTCTCATATTTATATAGAACCTCCATAGTTCCAGCTCACACCCATTGCCCCTTGTCCTATCATCAGATGCCACTGAGCAGGGTCTGGCTCCATCCTTCTGACACCCACCCTTCACATATTTATAAACATTAACAAGGTCACCCTTCAGTCTCTTCTTCAAGCTCAAGATACTCAGCCTTTCCTCATCAGGGAGATGTTCTACTCCCTTCATTTAGTCACACATTTTTTGTTTCATCCTTGTGATAGAAGTTTGCACTAGAGTAGCCCAGACAACTCGGTGTGTTCCTGAAGTGTTTCGTACAGCTGGAGTACGAATATACAGAGATTCTGAAAGCTGAACTTAATTTTAATTATAAAAAAAAAGAGCTTAAAGGTGTTGCTGGAACTTAATCATATAATTAAGAGTCTTTGAACATAACACAGACACAGATACGTAGATTTAATAAATAAGCTTCTTTTATTACAGGTGTAAGTTACTAGGCTGTTATGTGGAACTGAAGTGGCAGTATTATTGTAATCTCATATGTGCTTGACTGTCACATGCAAATAATAATGTGTTTCCTTGCAGGATCTGGTTTCTCTGTGCAATTTCCATAACTACGATAATTTGAGACACTTTGCAAAAAAGCTCGATCCTCGCAGAGAAGGCGGTGATCAGCGGGTAAGTTGATACGCGTTTTAGCGACTAGTGCTTGTAGGCATCAGAGAAACGGAGGGTTCTTCTCCAAGTGCAGACCTGCTAATCGACACACCCTGCATCAAAGCTTTCAGACAAACCAGTTAGTTTATGTTACTGGTGGGCACTTCCCTCTGTGGACCACAAACCCTGTGGGTTTTGTGTCGTAGGATTTCGCACTCGTAACTCGTGCAGTTCATCTCCCTTGCTAGACTGAGTGTCTGAAGGAAGCTGCAAACAGTCTTACTGTACTGGATGCCTTTAGTAAAGGCTTGACCAGCTGGTGGCCTCAGCCTTTCTGTGCTCTGCTGCGATGCATGAGATGTATGTGTAACGTTTTAGCGCTGTGATTTCTGAGATCACACAACTTGCTGAGACCTGCTCAGGCAGCGAATTCAGACGTTCAGTGCTGTAGACAAGTGCCTGTTCCTAAGGAAGCAGCATGAGCAGCCTCTGGAAATGAGCTGAAGCAGCATGAGCAGCCTCTGGAAATGAGCTGCATCCGCTCCAGCTACACATGCAAAAGACAAAAGTGTGAGGGAGACTGAGATAAGGAAATCCCCTTTGCTTTGATAACCATTAATGTTTTAACTTAGCCTTGAAGATTTCAGGAGAAGGCACAGCAGAATGATTTTTGAAGTGTTTCTATTTGCATGCATGTGTCTAAAAGATGCCCAGTTGGGAATAAGATGTTTTTATAACTGAGAGACGTGAACAGTTTATGTGAAGAAGTGAAAAACTTGGGTCTGATAGCTTTGACTGCAAGTGTGTTTTTTTTTCTTTCTTCAAATACACTAATAAATTATGTTGCTTGAACAACTAGCATTCCTTTGGACCAATGGACTATGAGAATCTCCAGCAAGAACTTGCTTTAAAAGAAACAGTATGGAAAAAAGTGTCACCCGAATCAAACGAGGACATCTCCAGAACCATAGTGTATAGAATGGAAGGTCGGGGAGAGCAGAACTAAATGAATGGGTTTTAGTCTCTTTAAGTTCTTCTTCATCTTAAAAACCCTCGAGCATCTCTAGATTTCACTTTGATTTGAGCATTGTGTACCTGGTTTTTCCTTGATCTATCCATTCTGTGTAAATTCTGTATGCTACACCAAAAACCTGTCGAAGCTCAAGGCAGGGACGAGAAGCACACGCAAACCAGAGAAGACAAAACTGTTTACTTGACTCTTGTAGTTACTTAAAACATGTTTGCTTCAAAAAAAACCACCCAACCCCAAGGGTAAATCTGAATGTTTTCAAAGATATACTGCTTTTTGTGTATATCTATTTACTTTTGTTTATACCTGAGAGGTTTAAGTGAATTATTTTTATAGCCAAGCAAGAATTTACAGCGTCTCCTCTGATTAGGGTCTATGTGTAAAGACAGAAGAATTTTTTACCTAAAATACTGTCAGCAGAATACAGGAAATTCATGAGTCTGTAAGTAATTGTAATATGAAGTGGGTAGAGGTTCTGAGTCATGTTATTAGTGTTTGGTTTATTTCTTTTTAGGATGAGCTTTTAAATTGCTTCTGACCGAAGTGGCTCCTTTGGCTATGCCATGATAATGAAACGTGTTGTTTTTGAGTCAGACCTTTAAGGTCTGGGGAGAACTGAAAGAAGAGGGGAAGAAAACCTGCCTTCTTTACCAGTTAGCTCATGCAGCAAACCCACTTCTCACCAGACTGTGCTGGGTGTCTGGCTAGCTGCTTCTCCTGCCGGCTGGTAGTTATGACTCAGAATTCAGCCTTAGTAATAACGCCGCGCTCCACCCGAGGGAGGAATGCAAGCAGTCCTGGTTTTGCAGTGGTAACTGCTTAGTGGGCAGGAAATATATTCAGAGTAAAGCAGGGTAGGTAGATGTTAGTGAGACTGTTTACAGATAACTTATTTTTCACCTGCTAATGTGTATGCATGTTCATCTATAGGATCGGAGGGTTCATTCACTTACACAGGAGCAGATTTTTTCCTCAAAAGTCATTATTAACTGCTACTTTTTAAACTGATAGTGTGTCTGCACCTCTGCTTGTTAAGAAATGGCATTTGCATTCTTCTGCAGGCAGCTGCATCTGTTCATTTGCATCGTGTGGTATTTTTGTGTGTCTTGAGTAGGGTGTAGCTTGAAATGCTGTGTGTAAGCTTCAGGTAGGCTCAACAGGCAAAGCTGGGCAGAGGTCACACAACCCTTGCTAAATTCTTGATACGTGCAGCTGTTAGACTCTTAATGAAGCTAAAAACCTTCAAAAAGAATTCTCTACAAAAGTTTTCCCCTTCAGAAGTTTCCAGAGAGTTAGTTGTATCCCAGCCTCAGTGCGCATCATGCCGAGGGTCGCTTTATGAGGGCGTGGAAGATTTGTCCGAGAGATGATAAATGATGTGAGCTTGTTGAGGGTTTTGAGAGACGATGACAGACAAATCCTTAGTGATGTTCTCTGACAGAGCAAGCTGTTCTTCATTCCTGTGTTTAGGGATCGTTAGTTTTGCATAAACATTCAATTCGTTAGCTCTGACTAAACCTCAAATAGTTTTTGTCTAGCAGCGTATTGTAAAAAGATGGGATTCATATCTAGAATCAAAATGTTTAAGGAAAAGAATGTAGAACATCCATGTCCAGTGGTTTTGAAGTCCTGTTGGGCAGAAGAGGTAAATCTGTGGTGCAGATGTCAGCCATTGTAAATTGCTGAGGAATAGCTGCTTTATGAAGTCATCACTGATGGTCAGGTTGGGGTTGTCAGTTCTTAACCTGGAAACTACATTCAGGCAAAGTCTTGAAGTACAAAACCATCTTGCCTCCTTGAGGATTTGGCAGCAAACTAGTACTTAGAAGGACTTTTAACAGGTACTCAGATCCTGCAAAGCTACCTGTCCTTACCTAAAACACCCTCGGCTGTGAGAGGGGGATGTCGCGTGTCTCTGCCACTAGCGAAGAGTACTGAGAGCGAGGACACGCTGCTGGTTGAGTTACCGACCTAACTGAAAACAGAGAAACACACGATGCAGGATTTGCTGGGTCTGGTTTGACACACGTGGTTCCTCTGGGTTTCAGCTCTACTTGGATTTAATTCTAGGAGCAGGGCTGAAGATGGGCAATTGCTGCATCTGGGTTTCAGCTCGAAAGTTTGAGAGAAATGGCCACAGTTGCGTCAGTTACAGACAAAACTTGTGGGAGAGACGAGCTCCCTGGGGGGAAATACCAAATTAAGGAAGCAGCTAGATCCCTAATGTGCACGATGAGGATATTTAGGGTACAGCTTATATGATCTTCACGTAGATGGATGTTACAGTTCTGTAATACAGGCTTTTGAAGCCAGCCTCTATGTAGGAGAAGGAGACTCCCTTGGACCAGCTGTCTTATCACTTGCCTGTGTTCACCAGATCTTGTTCTGGCCTGCCACGTCCGCAGGGTACCCAGAGGGCTGGGGCTGTAGGGGAGGTCTGCCCGGGTCTTTCCCCAGGGCTGCCTTGTGTTCGGTGAGCAGTTCTGAACGAACGCGGTGATGGAGGCTGGACACTTGATAGTTTGAAGTCTGCAACGGTTTTAGTGCTCACCTGTGCTACAGTACTAGCCATGTACTAGCCATTCTTGATATTCAAGCATTTGAGCTGTTTGTGTGTTTTTTCTTTGTCAGCATCATTAACATTTCATTAGAAATGTAAATGCTTTTTAAGGTTTTATTTTAGCATTTGTGTTGTACCTTTTGGCTCAGTTGTTAAGTTACCTGTCTCGTTTTTCATTTTCATTTGCATTGTATGTTATTTATGTATCTTGATTTCCAGCATGCTTATTTTTGTATTGTTTAATAAATTTATTTTAAGCTGATTTTTATTGTATTTTTTTTCCTCTCATGGAGAACAGATTTGCTCAAACACATTTTTGAGGCTGAAGTGAGATACTGAGCGCTCTGCTCTAAAAAAAAAACCCACCAAAAGATCTGGAAGAGCAGGTGGAATAAACAGATTTAGTTAAACTAGTCATTAAAAACCTTCCTGAGATTTCTAAAACATTTTGTGCAGTAATCTAATTATTTTTTTGCTTTGAACTGTTATCTTAGAAAGTTGAAAGGAAAAATCAAAGCAGCAAAACTTTCCCACCGTGACTTTTCTGGTAGCAGTGTTGTGGTGCAGTAGGGTTTCAGCATCACAGTGTGTTTGTGGAGCTTTGAAGAGACTGATGTAGTCACTAGGGAAGTTTGTCGTTAATGGTACCGCTGCCGGGGTAGTAACTGTTGATCTTCAGCGTTAAGAAGTGAAAAACACAGCCTGTAATAAATCACACAGAGCGAGGAGGGTGGTCCAAGAAACACATCCTCGTAGTAGCAACACAGGGGACCAAACAATGGTTAGTTGCATCTTGGTTCCTGACAAAGCCCTTGCCCTTTGTTACGGGTTTATTTGTTCCCCAAGAAGTTTGATTCCAGATCCTGAGTGGTAGCTGATGATTCCTCGGCAAACACGCCCAGACCGAGGGTGGTCACTGATGTAGCTCTTCTGCAGGTTGGTTATAAACTGCAGGCACTTGTGGTATTTGATCATGTATGGTATCTTGTAAACTAGCTTGGTGCTCAGTGCACGTCAGGTGTCACCTGTCCAAAGAGCTCCTCCTCCAAAAGTTATAAAGACAAAGGTAGAAGAGCAGTAGATACAGAAAAGACAGGACCCCAGGTGATCTACTGTTAGAATTCCGTTGGCTTCGTGCATTTTGTTTTCCATTGTGATTTTCTTGTGCCCTTTGGCCATGGGTGGGTAGGAGAGTAAAAAAAGCAGTGGAGTCAGAAGAAGGGTGGGCAGGAGGGGGGAGTTAGGGTTGGTCTTGTTTTCCCATCGTTCTTCATTCTCTGACTTGGTAAACACACGTGACTGGTGCACAACAGGTATCTGAGAGCAGAGTAGGTAGGAGCTTCACAGTTTACACATGATGTTTTGGTACCCAGTGCTTTGTTTGTAGGCCACTGCTGTTTGTTTTTTTAACTTGGTTTAAATGTTTCTGTAGTTTCCTGGCGGGAGATCAGAAGCAGTTATTCCTGTGGAAAAAGAGTGGACTGTTTTCAGCAGAGTTCTAGTTGGCAGGTCTAAATAAAACCTCATCATTTGTGTTGGGTGCAGAGGCTCTTCAAGGAGTTTTGTTTGTCGCAAATGTTTGTAAGAGTTGCAGGGGTGGTAGGAGGCTTTAAATCGGGTAGAAATCTGACTAAGACCTAATTAATTGGTTTAATCGTGCTGGTGTCTTCTCTGTTCCACATTTCTAAGGAGTTTGTGATGGAGCACTGGAAGGGGCTGCCCAGGGGGAGTTGTGGAGTCTCCTTCTCTGGAGATGTTTAAAACCTGCCTGGATGTGTTCCTGTGTGACTTGGTCTAGGTGATCCTGCTGTGGCAGGGGGATTGGACTGGATGATCTTTCAACCCTTCCAATCCCTAAGGCTCTGTGATGAGTTTCCTAGACTGGACAAGTGTGCCAAACTATGTGTTTGAAAGGATGGGTCTTGCCCAGCCCTGTTGTCTTTCAAGGGTTTACACTCTGCCATGCTGAGTGCTTTCTGCTGTCTATTAAACCAACCACTTTGAATCAAGTGGAGCTTCCAGTTTGCCATTTTCTCCTCCCGTATAGAATCCTGGGTGCAAAATGCAAATGCTCTGTTGTCTTTTGCTTTTTATTCAAGTAGAAGCTGATTTTATTACAGGTGTAGGCTGGGGAGTGACCTGTTGGACAGCAGTGTAGGAGAAAGGGTCTTGGTGGAGAGCAGGGTGACCATGAGCCAGCAATGTGCTCTTGTGGCCAAGAAGGACGACTGCATCCTGGGGTGGATTGGAAGTGGGGTGGCTAGCAGATTGAGGGAGGTTCTCATCCTCCTCTACTCTGCCCTGGTGAGACTGGATCTGGGATATTGTGTCCAGTTCTGGGCCCCTCAGTTCCAGAAGGATGCAGAACTACTGGAGAGAGTCCAGCGCAGAGCCACAAAGTTGGTGAAGGGAGTGGAACATCTCCCTAATGAAAAGTTGGAGGAGCTGGGTCTCTTTTTAGCTTGGAGAAACTGAGACTGAGGGGTGACCTCATTAATGTTGATAAATATGGGTGTCAGGAGGATGGAGCCAGGCTCTGCTCAGTGGCATCTAGTGATAGGACAAGAGGAGATGGATGTCAGCTGGAGCATAGGAGGTTCCACATCAATATGAGAAGGAACTTCTTCCCGGTGAGGGTGACAGAGCACTGGAAGGGGCTGCCCAGGGTGGTTGTGGAGTCTCCTTCTCTGGAGATGTTTAAAACCCACCCGGATGTGTTCCTGTGTGACTTGGTCTAGGTGATCCTGCTCTGGCAGGGGGATTGGACGAGGTGATCTTTTGAGGTCCCTTCCAATCCCTAATGCTCTGTGATTCTGTGGTGAATACTGCTTATACAGACCTTTGCCATCGCTTGAGCAGTCAGCATTTAAAAGCCTTTGCAGCACTTCAGGGTGGCACAGCTCTGCCTGTAGCTCACTTCTGAAAAGGCATGCGTGTATTTCTCGGTGGTGCAGCAGGAAGCCTCACTTACGGTCACATCTGAAGGCTCAGCTTTGCTGACTAGAGCCCTGCGACAGAGCTCGGTCTGGCAGAAGTGTGGTGCCGACAAGTTTGTTGGTTTTGGAAGGTTTCTTTTTTAAGGGGTAGGGGAGGAGTTTTGCACCACTTCCTGTAGCTGAGAAAAGTTCATCTGGGTGATGTTTGAGTTAACTGAACCGTGTGGATTTGTAGAAGGGAAAGGGCCGGCGTGTTTGCGCAACACCTCGGCGCTGGTGAAGGAAGGACAAGGCGAAAAGGAAGTCGTTCTGGAAGGCTTTTCCCCCTGCAAAACGTCCCAGCCAGCCATACTGTCGTGTATTTCATTTATGCAGCAGGCATGTGAGGAGGCACATCTGCTCTGAGGATCACTTGCAGGCTTGGCTGCTGCCCTGCTCTGACGTGGACCGAACCCGGGCTTCATGAGGGTGTCAGAGCACTGGAACTGGCTGCCCCGGGGGCTTGTGGAGTCTCCTTCACTGGAGACATTTAAAACCTGTTGGGTTTCATTCTTATTTTTACACTGAATATTCTAAACTTGTGAAGCAGCTGTTTTGAGAAAACAGTGGCTGAATATCCGTTCTGCTCTTGGGAAGGATCTTGAAGTGCTCTTGTTAAGCCAGCTCTTCACTGGAGTTGCCAAACAGCTGAGTTTGAAGTGTTTGTGTGTGATTGTGAAACTCTTGGGCACAAGAATTCATCTCGTATCCTTTCTTAAATAGGTTTTGACCTAACTGGCTGTGGTCATCATGACATGTCTGATGCGCAGAAGATTCCAGTGACTGTAAGCAAACCTAAGAATGAAACCATAGGGTTGCAGAGCACTGGAAGGGGCTGCCCAAGGGGGATTGTGGAGTCTCCTCTGGAGGTGACTAAAATCCACCTGGATGTGTTCCTGTGCGACTTGGTCTAGGTGATCCTGCTGTGGTGGGGGGATTGGACTGGGTGATCTCTTGAGGTCCCTTCCTATCCCTAATGTTCTGAGATTCTGTGAATCTCAGCTGTGCGTGCTGACCTTACTTACCATCACGTGGCAGAGGTGAAAATGGCTTTTGGGCAGCAGGAGCTGATGTTTTAACCTCCTGCTCTAGTTGTCCTACGGGGTCCTAGAGGGACTCACTGGGTCACTGCAAATCAGGAGATTGAAGGATTTGAAAATTCCATGTGCCCTTTGCTTTTTTATTAAAGCACAACAGGGTGAACGCAAACGTGGAAGTTACTTGCTGAGGGACAGCATGTTAGGATCAGGACCCCTTGTGATCAGAGGCTTGTTATCCAAACAATTTGCTGAGAACACAAGTGGGGTGATCGGAAGAGATAACACCGCTGGCTTCCTGTTGATGTCAGTCGGCAGGGGAGCTTTTTCCTTGGGGCAGACAGTTTTATTGTTTGTTCAGGAATTACTCATCCAGCATAATAGTAAGAATTGATTTTGGTTTTTGACTGAGAGACCAGGCTTTGGTTCTGTGCTCAGCTTTGGCTTGGTGCATGGGAAGTGCATTTCACACCTCTTTTAAAGGACGTGTCTCCAACATTTCTCCAACCTGCAGCTGTTTCAAGACCACTAGGTAAAATGTGACGTGGGTCTGAGAATAAACTGTTCCCATGAAAAGAAACCCTTGCAGATAAGGAGTCAGTGTTAAGGTTGTAGATGTGGAGAAGGCAGGCTGGAACAGCTGAGTATGTTTTGCCCCAGATGCTAACAGCTGATGGGGGACAACTGGGACTGTTCCCAGGGCTTGGAGATAAAGTAATGGAGGTGTGACATCTATTTAAGGTGATAAATATCTCCTGTGCAAGGGAAGCAGGTAGTGAATTAGCAGGTCTAAAAATTAGAAGGAAGATTCTAGAAACCACATCTGGAAAGTCCGGAAACCAAGTTTCTAGAAACCTGGTTCTAATATTTTAGAAGTGGAGACTGAGGGGTGACCTCATTAATGTTGAGAAATGGAGGGTGGGTGTCAGGATAATGGAGCCGGGCTCTGCTCAGTGGCATCTCATGATAGGACATGGGGCAATGGGTGTGAGCTGCATCAATATGAGAAGGAACTTCTTCACACTGAGGGTGATAGAGCAGTGGAAGGGGCTGCATAGAGGGGTTGTGGAGTCTCCTTCTCTGGAGACATCTAAAACCCACCTGGACATGTTCCTGTGTGACTTGGTCTAGGTGATCCTGCTGTGGCAGGAGGATTGGACTGGATGATCTTTGGAGGTCCCTTCCAATCCCTAATGTTATATTCTGTGTATTCCAGCTCAGAGTCCTGTGGTTAAGAGTAACCTTGTCCATCAACTGTGAAGTACCTACAGGCTGGGAAGCAGGAGCATCACTCAGTTGTGTGGATGTCAGTTGTGGTCAGGGAGCCCTTCTTTTGTCCTGCCTGCTTAACACGGCTCGCTCCAGCGGAGCGCCTGTCAGCGTTCTGCTTTATTCCTGTGGCTTAGCACTGATCCCTGCTCTTTGCTCCCAGGTCTTGCAGTGTTAGTCATGTCTGTGTTCCTCTGCTTCAAAGGCTCTTGTGGTTTCATTCCTGCGTTCAGTGAACTGGTCGGTGTTCATCCCCATTATGAAGGTTCCTGTGTGCAGAGGTGGTGGCAGGGTGAAAGAACGGAACAGGAGCTACCACAGTCTGTAACATGAAGTCACGATGACCCAAAGAGTCCTGCAAGAATTACTGTCTTCATAGAATCATTAGAGATCTGAAGGGACCTCAAAAGACCATCCAGTCCAATCTCCCTGCCACAGCAGGATCATCTAGACCAAGTCACACAGGAACATGTCCAGGTGGGTTTTAAACGTCTCCAGAGAAGGAGACTCCACAGCCCCCCTGGGCAGCCCCTTCCAGTGCTGCCACCCTCACTGGGAAGAAGTTCCTTCTGGTATTTACCATTTTGGAACTTCCAGTCATTGGAATTTATGACAAAACTTAATTGCTGATGAGAGACACTGAAAAACTTTGACAGCAGAGTAAGTTCAAGTCTTTGAACTTCATCTAACTTCAGTGCTTTGTACGTGGCAGCGAGGACCAAGTGTCTCCATCCACACTACAGGTGGCAGATGCCCCACCAGCACCTGAAAACTTGCCTGGCCCTCCTCTTGTGACTTAGAAGTCATTTTGCCTCTTCATGTCTTCAGTGCTTCACTTGATGTAGTAAACCTTTGTCTAGGAAAGAATGTGTCTGCCTGCTGTTCCTTTGTCACACTGGCCGTGACAAACGCACCGCAGGAGCACGTTTTGTCCTCGGTACAGGAGTCAGGTTGGATTTGTTGGTCACTCACTCCTGTTAAGTCACAGCTCTCTGCAACTTGCTGATCCTTCTAACCTGCTTTTCCTTATGAGGTCTTCAGAAACTGCTTGCTGGTGTGATTTGGTCTGGGTGGTCCTGCTCTGGCAGGGGGATTGGGCTAGATGATCTTTCAAGGTCCCTTCCGATCCCTAACGCTCTGTGATTTACAAGTGTATGAAGGTCCATGGAAGCTCTGTGGCCTCGTGGGCTTTGCTTTTAAGCTTCAGAGTGTGTGAAAGCAGCCTACTTCAGGTCTTAAGTCTAGTGAAAAATGATTGTATTTTTACTTCATGTTTTAGGAGCTGTGGCAGTGATGGACTTGATTCTGTTGTCTCCAGGGATGCTAATTCACTGGTACCAGGAGAACTCAGAAACAGCAGGTGGAACCAGATGTGACTGTGCTCATCTAGCCACAGTCATTCTGGTGCTCCTGTTTCTCTCCCCCGTGTTCACACCCCTTGAAATCTAAGTGATCATTCCCTAAACTAAGGTCAGAGTATGAAGCAAACTGTGAGACATCTCTAGGTAATGGTTAGCGAGTAGCACTTGAGATTTCCTCCTCTTCTACCAAACTTGTGCATTTATGGGAGCATGTGTGGGAGCACAAGCTCTCTAGTCACTGTATCAGCATCTAAGCTGCTGTGAAGCTTCAGCCTTAGTGCAGGTGTCTTGTGCTGGAAAAATTCAGGGTCACCTGAGTTGTTCAGGGGTGCATGAGACAGGGCTGCATCTGTCCTGGACCCCCAGTTATGTGTGAGGGAATCCTGAGGCCTTTCTTGCAGTAAATGTCTTCCAACTTGAGAATTTTCTGGGGTCTTGGAACCTCGTGCTGATAGGACTTGACAGCTCTGAAGCTGGAGCTCAGGCTTGTGTTGGGTTTCTTCCTTTTCCCTCTTGAACTGTTCATCCTTAATGGTGGTTCTAGCTGCCAGAAAGGTGACAGACAAACTCCATCCTGCACTTTGCTTTCTCCAGCATTATCTGACTCCCTTGTGGTGGTGCAGGAATGATGGAGCTGCCCCATCCTTGCACCCCAGGCACTCTTGTCATTCAAATGAATCATAGAATCTATGATCCTAAATTAATTCAAATTCAGTTTCAGATTAATAAAAATGAAATTCAAATTAAGTTTTACTTAATCCCCCTTACAAAAATCACCCTGATTTTTGGAGGAAACCCTTGTTAGGGATTCAGCTAGACTTCATGTTGTGTGACCAGCTGTCAGCATCTGGAGCTCAGGTTCTGGAGTCGGTGTTAGCGAAGGACTGAGCAGAGCAGCCACCCACCTCAGAGCGGATAGATGGGCATGGGCTTTCTGAAAGAGTCTCACTCACTGAAGGGAAGCAGAAGTTTTACTTCATCTAGTAAACATTTTGTTTAGTTCCTTAAGACTGATTAAAATTAATGAAGAGGTGCCTGTAGTTTAAATGGAATCAGCTTGCTAACACTGTGGAATTAATCAGCAGCCAGAGCTATAAATAAGTGATTGGAAATGCAGTGCTAGTTTCCATTAAAGAAGGTCGTTGCTTCTGGAGCTTTCCATCTTCAAGGGCAGGCTAGTCGGTGCCATCGTTGGTGGCTTTCAGGCACTTGAGCAAAACCAGGCAATATGAGAAGGAACCTCTTTGCAGTGAGGGTGACAGAGCACTGGAACGGGCTGCCCAGGGGGGTTGTGGAGTCTCCTTCTCAGGAGACATTTTAAACCCACCTGGATGTGTTCCTGTGTGACCTGGTCTAGGTGGTCCTGCTGTGGTAGGGGGATTGGACTAGGTCCTTTCCAATCCCTGATGTTCTGTGATGCTGTGATTCTACAAGCACTGAGACTGAGCTCCCAGTACAAGTTTGTACGTTAGTGCTGCTGTGTCTGAGCTGAACCCAGTCAAAACTCCCTGCTCTGTCTCCAGGTTTTAAAAAGGCATTTTCAGGACAGCAGAGTTTTGTATCAGGACCTACCAGCCAGTTGAAAAGCGTGAGAAGTCAGAGGAAGAACATGGCCAACTTTATTCTAAAGAATTCAGTATGGATTTATTACAAATTTAATGGCAATAAGACCTCTAAATTAACTGCTGGAAACCTTGTTCAGCTTGATGTGTATCCAGAAACAATCAGAGTCTCTCAGGATCACATCGTGTCTCTGCTCAGTGGCTGTGTCTGACGTACAGTGAGATCTGTCTCGTCATGTTTTCCTCCTCACTTGCTCGGTCTGCAGTGCAGTCTGATGCTGAGCTCTTTGTGGGCTGCCCTTGATGATTCTCTCCCCCACTCTGAACGTGCTGACTGCTGCCTCAGTTCATTGCCCACAGCCTGCTGAGCTGCTGCCAGCCCCATCTCTAGTTAGATCGATAACCGAAAGGTCAACCAACCCTTTACACGCTGGATGACTAAGTGTCGGTGGAAATTCAGTGATTCTGCAGTATCTTGTTTTGTCTTGTGAGTCCCTTGTGTTTCTGTGCAATCAGCTGCCTGTCCAGCTGCACTGAGGGTCTGTCTGTAGGTCTGTAGGACCTTTAGGGCTCTGCTGGAACAGGTCTTTGTTCCAGTTAACTCAGCTAAGTGGTCCCAGACTGCAGGCTGTCGGTGTGGTGCTGCCCAGGGCAGCTCTGTGCAGCTGGCAAGTAAACTCCTTGGCTGGCCCAAGGTTTTGCAGGTATAGCAGTGTGGTCCCAAGTGGCTTCGGGTGCAGATCCAGCCTCCTGTGTGCCTGCAGCCTGTGTGGAACTCCTGGGAGAAGCATCTCCCAGCGTCCACATGGAAACTGGGAGGCAGCTGAACTGAGGAATGAGCTGTGAGTAATTGCTGTGCAGGCGGCATCTCGAGCTAATTCTGCCAGGGAGGCTCCAAAAATAAACTCAGTGGCAGCAGCTTGGAAAGTCACTGCTGCAGCTTTGGCTCCAGAAATAACTGCTGCACACGCAGCTTGTTCAACTGAAGGAGACGGGTGTCATCCTCTGTCTGAGCCTGCGAGAGGAGCCTGCACCAGCCCGAGCAAAACGACTGGTGCCTTAGAAAATGGACTGGGGGGGGAAGGAATGGGCAGAATCTTTCTCCCTGTGCTCGTTTGAGAGCACAAGAGAAGACTACATGTTCACACTGTACTGCAGTGAGGTGAGGAAACAAGGAGAATAGGCTGCAGAGGTGGGGGGGGGTCCTGAGGAGGGAGTGGAAGGGGCTGCCCAGGGGGGTTGTGGAGTCTCCTTCTCTGGAGAGGTTTAAAACCCACCTGGACGTGTTCCTGTGCGACTTGGTCTAGGTGGTCCTGCTGTGGCAGGGGGATTGGACTGGATGATCTTTCAAGGCCCCTTCCAATCCTTAATTCCGACTCCGCACCAGCCTTGCGTTCATGCGAACGAGCAGCCAAACTGCAAAGCTAAGCAGCCCCGTCGCCGTCTGCGTGTCCGGGCGCCCGCCTCCTTCCCCGAGGGTCACCCCTGCTGCGGCCCTGCACTTGCAGAACACTTGCCTCCCAGCTCTGATGTCACCGCCGACGGTTCAGGGTTAGTTTTGAGCAGGTCTGGGTTGGTTTTGAGAAAGTCTCTTATTCTGAGACTTTACGTGCCGAGAGGAAGTGGTGTGTGGGCTGTGCTCCATCCTCGCTCAGTTACACGGTCACTCTGTGCAAGAACAAGCCGGGTGACTCAGTTGTCTGCTTTTGCTGGCTGGGTTTTTCATAGGTCACCACTGCTTCTCCAGCACTTGCATTGGCATCACAGACTTCAGGGTGTTTTCTCCACTGATAATAGAAGCATCTAGAACTTGGGGGTTTGTTTCACCCAGAGACTGGGAGAACTGACGGCTTTTTGCTCAGATGACCCTCAGGAAAAGCAGCAGCAAAGTGTCACCGTGAGGCTGAATTTCTGTTGGTTCTGGAGCTTTCAGTGACTGTGGCTCATGTCAGCTCTGCTGCTGCCTTCCTTGTCAGTGCTTAGTCATTTGCAAAGGTCAGGAGACTCGGAAGAGGTTGTAGTAGCCGGGTGCTTCCCCGTGTGAGGTGCTAACCCTCAGTCACAGCGCTCACCTCAGACAGCTTAGACGTCTATTTTTGCACGTCAGAGCTAATCTGGTGCCGAGCAGATTAGCAGGGCTGGCTGCCGCTGACGGAGAGCTCCACGCGTCCTACAGCCGGCGCGGGACCTCCTGGCAGGCTGGACCTTCACTCGTGATTCCAGCGTGTCAGGGTGACCCAGCTGCCAAACAGAGCTGGCCTTCAGCGAGAGAGATCGCCGGGCGGTCCGTGACGGCGTGTTGCCAGGATCCTGCAGGCTGGAAATAACATCTGTCAGGCTGTTCATGTAAACAGGGAACCGGAGCTGTGTCACCCGCCGTGGTTGGTGTAGGTGCCAAGGGAGGGTAGCCAGGGTGTCGTGAATGCAGATTAGCTGTGCTGTGGTGTGAGTGGGCTTTGGTGGGGTGGAGAACTGCGCCTCGGAGATGCTTCCAGATGAGTCGGTCTGATTCCTCTGGTGTGTTCTGCAGCTCTTCACCAGTGCAGAACTTCCTTCCCATTTCAGTGCAGCTCTCCTATGCTGGGAGGGTTTGTCAGGAGGCTGGGCAGGGGGTAGTGTGTCATGCACAGTGTGTCTTGCTTGTCTAGGATCTGCTCTGACCAGGACCTGAGGGTCAGCACGGCAGTCGCTTGTTCTGAGAGAAGTCCTGAGCTGCAGGAAGTGGTTGATGCTCCAGTTTAAAACCCACCTGGATACATGTGACTTGTTCTAGGGGATCCTGCTGTGGCAGGGGGATTGGACTGCATGATCTTACAAGGTCCCTTCCAATCCCCAGTGTTCTTGCTTAGATGTGAATACCATGGTGCTGGGGTGAGCACCTTCAGGAAGCGGGACGCGATAGGAAATGAAAATCCAGGTTCAGTGACCTTTTTAGCCAAGAGCTGCTCGTGCAATTAATGCAGCTCTGAGCTAAATGACATTTTTTCCCCGAAAGGACTTGTTGTGTTTGTGTGAGCAGCTGCTTGGCTCGTCCCTCCCAACCCGTGCAGAGCACAGGCTCGCCCTGCTGCGCCGCAGTCAGCGGGGCAGGACGTGCGGCGGTGGGACGCCGGGGCAGGTGTGGGGCTGGCGTGCCGCCTGCTCGAGGTCTGCTTGTCTTACAGCACCGCTGAAGGTGTGAGGGCGGTTGGCACGAGGTGCCAGCTCGCTCTTGGTTCATCACGAGACCGTAGTGATTCATTTCCTTCCGTGGGCTTCGCTTTCCTGTCTCGGTGCTGCTAACCATCACAGCCCCTCTAAACCAGTCTGTTGAGGGAAGTGGTTCCCATCTCTGGCTTGTAACAGGGATCTGCTGTTAGCCACCTTCCAGATCAGTTTGACGTGGCGCCGTTTCCCTTGCGATGTGTGGCCTCGGCACGGCGACACTCTCAACTCAGACTGGTCTCGTTTGGGTTGGGTTGGGCACTGAGAAAGGGAAGACCACAGGCTAGTCTGTCTCAGCCCTGCTGCAGGGCCACTGTGTTTGCAGAGCCGGGGGGATGGCAGCAAACCTGTGGGGTGCTGGCACAGCCCTTGTTTTCAGCTCCTCCCTCAGTCACGCAGCTGGGGTCACAGCTCCATCCTGCTGCTTGAAGGAGGCTCCTTCAAAGCTTTCAGCACGGTGGTGCTGCGGAGATACCAGCAACAGCTGCAGTGGGGAAGCTCCAGCCCGGGAGCCACTCACGCCGTCGGCTTCTCGTGCAGCTCTGGTTGCTGTATCTTGCTTGATTTGTGCATCTGAGGGCTTGGCTTGGTGTTTGCTCCTTGTTTCTCCTCTCTTGCCCCCCACCCCCATGTTCATGTGAGGTGCCTGCCGCAGCAGCGATGCTTCCTGCCCCTCCGAACTCGGAGCGCTTCCTTCCTTTGACTTGACCTCGGCGCGGTTCTTCAGCAACAGCAGCCTTGGTTTTTCCTTCCTGTGCTGCCCGTTCACAGAACACTTGGTCAGAAGTGACCTCTGGAGAGTCATGGTCATTTGGCCACCGCTGGTGTGAAGCGGGACCGTTGCCAGCATTAGTCATAGCTTCCCCCCTGAGATGAGGCCGAGACCCCGAACACCCACTGGAAGTGAAAATACAAGGTGTGTGCTCGGGGACCTCTGCGCTTTAGTGCTGAGTGGCACGAGTATTCATGGAGAACCTGTTCTTGATGGCTTCACCACCTGGTAACAGCACTCACCGAAAGGCGTTGTACGTGGCGGGTCTCACCACGGCGGGGTAGCACGGTGCCTTTTTGGCCCCGTTGCAGGAGCTGTTTAGCTGAGTGGTCATGTTTTACCCCAGAATCGTTTAGGTTAGCAAGACCTTTCCAGTCAGTGAGTCCAGCCATCAGCCTGGCTACCAAGCCCACTGCTGTGGTGTCCCCTGAGCTCTGGATCTACATGACTTAAACACATCCAGGGATGTGTTGAGGCCATTTCCTCTTGTTCTGTCACTTTTCACTTGTGAGGAGAAACCAACCCCTGCCTCTCCAGGAGCTCATTTCAACTCCTGTATAGTAAAGGGACTCCATCCTTTCTTTGGTGAATGTTGATTGAAAACCCCACAGTCACGTTGGGGGCTGACCTGTTGGAGACAAGTGCAGGAGAAGGGGACCTGGGGGTCCTGGTGGGCAGCAGGATGACCATGAGCCAGCAGTGTGCTCTTGTGGCCAAGAAGGCCAACAGCATCCTGGGGTGGATCAAAATGGGGGTGGTTAGCAGATCGAGAGAGGTTCTCCTTCCCCTCTGCTCTGCCCTGGTGAGACCACATCTGGAGTGTTGTGTCCAGTCCTGGGCCACTCAGGTTTTTTTGCATCTGAAGTGAGATTTTCTGCAGATACAGAGCTTCTGGCATCAAGTTATATTTTATGTACTAGATGATCTCACCTGGTGAGTGGATGTATGCTGCTTAGGTTAATCTGATTTTGAAAACCATGAGATGTTCCAGAACATGACCAGGACAGGCTGGAGAGGTGGGCAAAGAAGAACTTGATGAGGTTCAGCAGGGGCAAGTACAGAGTCCTGCAGCTGGAGAGAAACAACCCCATGCATTGGTGTAGGTGAGGGGTAACCTGTTGGAGGAGTAGTCTTAGAATCATAGAATCATTGTGGCTGGAAAGGACCTCCAGGTCCACCTGCCAGGCCAGCCCAGTCGGGCAGCCCCTGGGCTGAAGAGATCAGCCTCTGATCCTTGAAGAGAAGGATCTTGGAGTCCTGGTGGACGGTGAGCTGGCCATGAGCGGACAGTGCGCCCTTGCTGCCAAGAAAGCCAGTGGTATTTGGGAGTGTATTAACAAGTCTGTGGCCAGTAAGTGTAGAGAGGTGGTCATCCCCCTCTTCTCTGCTCTGGTGAGGCCACATCAGAAGTGCTGTGTCCAGTTGTGGGCTCCCCAGGTCAAAAAAGACTGGGAACTACTGGATAGAGTCTAGCAGAGAGCAGCAGAGATGACTGGGGACCTGGAGCATCTCTTTTATAAGTGAATGTTGACAGAGCTGGGACTGTTTAGCCTGGAAAAGAACAAGGGGAGACCTGATACCCACCTACAGATACCTGCAGGGTGGTTGTGGGGAGTCCTGAAGCCCTGGAACAGGCTGCCCAGAGATGCTGTGGAGCCTCCTTCTCTGCAGATACTCAGTCTCCACCTGGATGCAGCCCTGTGCAGTGCTGCTTGGTTGGTTCAGGACTGCAGTGCAGAGAGATGCCCAGCCAGCGTGGCCCACGGTTACAGCTCAGCCAGCTTTTATTAAGGGCCTCACGTTGTCTGCTCATCCCTGAAAAAGGGAGAGTGTTCAGCACCTGCAGGAACTGAGGTGCCTGGGTGCAGCCAGCTGGCTCTGCCCGCAGGGCACCGCTGCAGCGGAGCAGTGCTCAGCCTCTGCCAGAGACATTCCTGAGTCACCCTGATGAAATGGAGAGACTAGCAGACTGAACTGCATTTCAGTGCAGCCTGCGTCCCGGTGTCCGGCAGGACACGTGAAGTGTGTAGGTGGCTCGTGGCTCTGTGCTGCCTGGGATGGCTCTGGCCACTGCCGGTGCTGCGGTCTCGGTGCCAGCCACGCGCTCAGCACTGATCCTTGGATTCTGTGATTCTTGGTTGCTGGCGGGTTTGGTTTATTCCATAAGCTTTAGACAAAAACACCTTCTTGGGAAGAGTGGAATGACTTCAGGCCCGTCCTCCGTAACGTGTGTGAGCAGCATCAGCTTCAGTTGTGGCTCTTGTTAAAGCCAGAGATGTGGAGGTGCTGGAGCAGGTGCAGAGGGGGGCAGCTAAGCTGGTGAAGGGCCTGGAGAATAAATCTGATGAGGAAAGACTGAAAGAGCTGGGGCTCTTCAGTTTGAAGAAGAGGAGGCTGAGAGGAGACCTCATCGCTCTCTACAACTACCTGAAAGGACATTGTGGAGAGGTTGGTGCTGGTCTCTTCTCACAGGCAATTAGTGATAGAACAAGAGGGGATGTGTTCAAGTTACAACAGGGCAGGTTTAGACTAGATATTGGGAAGAATGTTTTCCCAGAAAGGGTGGTCAGGCACTGGAATGGGCTTCCCAGGGAGGTGGTTGAGTCGCCATCCCTGGATGTGTGTAAAGATGGTTTGGATGAGGTGTTGAGGGATGTGGTTTAGAGGTGAACTTGTGGGGCAGAATGTTGGACTTGTTGCTCGCCGGGTTCTTTTCCAACCAGAGTGACGCTGTGAAACTTGTTGACTTCTTGTAGCCAGGGTGTGTTAAAAACTTGCGTGGGACCAGCTTGGTGTAGCCTCGTAGTATCGCTTCTTCTGAGTTCCAAGAGCTGAGAGAAGCCCTGCCTGCCTGCCTCTGGGTCTGTGTTATGTGACCTTGAGCAGATCCTGCCCTGGCCTGCTCGCGGGGGCTCACTGTGGGCTACAGTTGCCCAACATTCACTTGTAGAAAGCCTCCATGTGTGAGGGACAACCTGTAGCTCAAAGGGAAACCACTACTGTTTCTTATCCCCTGCTGTTGTAGATCTCCCCTGGCATTGAGAGGCTGCTCTGAAAACACACAAGATGATAAAAGAAACCCAAAAGTAACAGCAGATACCCCCAAAAATGTCCAAAATCAAAACAAACTCATCTCCCCCCCCCACTTTTGGGGAGTGGGGAGGCCTTGGAACAGGCTGCCCAGGGAGGGGGTGGAGGCACCGTCCCTGGAGGGGTTCAACAAACGGGCAGACCTGGTGTTTTAGGAGATGGTTTAGTGGTTGTGGGGTGAATGGTTGGACCCTATGATCTGGAGTCCAACCTTGATGAGTCTATGAATTGTGCAGAGGCAGCACTCGAGGTCCCTGGGAAATCAAGAAGAGAAGGACAGTCTGTTGTGCAGCCCAGCTCACGTTCTTGGTGACAGGAGAGAAGTGTTTTATGATGGCTTCAGCCTCTGCAAGCGCCGGTAGCAGAACGAGCTGCAGTAACTTCTTCGTGTGTTGCACACTACTGCAGAGCGCGACCAGGGATGACCAAGTTCAGAAGTCCTGGGCCAGCTGCCCACGCTGGCCTTCTCTGGCTTTTGTGTTTGTTTTGAGGAGAGAAGTGACCTCAACTGGATTTCTTCTCTCTTTGTAGGTGAAGTCGGTGATAAACCTGCTGTTTGCTGCCTACACGGGGGATGTGTCTGCACTCCGGAGGTAAAACTCCCTGTGGGCTGGGAACAGGGGTGTCGTCTGTTTGGTGTTTACCTGTGGCCAGGAAGGCCACTGTCATCCTGGGGTGGACCACAGGTGGGATGGTTAGGTTCTCCTCCTCCTCTACTCTGCCCTGGTGGGAGCGCACCTAGAGATTTGTGCCCAGTTCTGGGCCCCTCAGTTCCAGAAGGGGACAAGAACTGCTGGAGAGGGTCCAGCGCGGAGCCACAGAGATGTTGAAGGGAGTGGAGCATCTCCCTGATGAGGGAGCTGGGTCTCCTCAGCTTGGAGGAGACTGAGGGGTGACCTCATTAATGTTGATAAAGTTAGGAGGATGGAGCCAGGCTCTGTTCAGTGGCATCTAAAGATAGGACAAGGGGCAGTGGGTGTGAGCTGGAACAGAGGAGGTTCCACATCAATAAGAGAAGGAACTTCATGGTGACGGAGTGATGGAATGGGCTGCCTGGGGGGGTTGTGAAGGCATTGTCATTGTAGCAGCAGGTAGGATGTGCTCTTCACACCGCGTGCATCCTCTTGGAGAGACATTGCATCACTTTAGCCTAGGAGGTGGTGTTCTCTTGTAGCTCTGTGACTCATTTGCATTACGTAAGAGTTTTCTCCACAATGTTCTCTTTCAGATTTGCCCTGTCAGGGATGGATATGGAGCAACGAGACTATGACTCACGGACAGCCCTGCACGTGGCCGCTGCGGAAGGTAACGTCTGCTGCAGGCGCTGAAACGGGCTTCCCAGGGAGGTGGTTGAGTTGCCATCCCTGGATGTGTTTCAAGATGGTTTGGACGAGGTGTGGAGGGATGTGGTTTAGGGGTGAACTTGTAGAGTAGGGTGGATGGTTGGACTCGATGATCCCAGGGGTCCTTTCTAACCAGAGTGGTTCTGCGATACTCATGACACGTTTTGGCAGCTGTTAATGGCATCTAGTCAACTGCCTTTGGAGTGTGTCTGCTCTGCTCTGCTCTGCACACACGTAGCCACTTCGTAAAACCGGCTGTGTGCAGCACTCACCAGCCTGCTTCTCTTCCAGGACACGTGGACGTGGTGAAATTCCTGCTGGAAGCTTGCAAAGTGAATCCTTTCCCTAAGGACAGGTGAGCGTTGTTCTTGCCGCGCTGGGAGGAGGGATGCTCTGATGGCATCTCTCTTGCCCCTGTGCAGGGAGGTGTCAATCACATCAGCCTGAAGAAGAGGAGGAAGAGGGGAGACCTTACTGCTCTCTAGAACTATCTGAGGGGAGGCTGTAGGGAGGTGGGTGTTGGCCTCTTGTCCCTAGTGACTAGAGCCATGAAGATGATGGGGTAGAACACCTCCCTGATGAGGAAAGGCTGAGGGAGCTGGGTCTCTTTAGCCTGGAGGAGACTGAGGGGTGACCTCATGAATGTTGATAAATATGTGAAGGGTGGGTGTCAGGAAGATGGAGCCAGGCTCTGCTCAGTGTCATCTAATGATAGGACAAGGTGCAGTGGGTGTGAGCTGGAACAGAGGAGGTTCCACATCAATACGAGAAGGAACTTCTTCCCAGTGAGGGTGACAGAGCCCTGGAAGGGGCTGCCCAGGGGTGTTGTGGAGTCTCCTTCTCTGGAGACCTTTAAAACCCACCTGGCCATGTTCCTGTGTGACTGGATCTAGGGGATCCTGCTGTGGCAGGGGGATTGGACCGGATGATCTTTCAAGGTCCCTTCCAATCCCTAATGATTCATTGGTTGGACTCGATGATCCCCAGGGTCTTTTCCAACCTGAACGATTGTGATTCTGTGGTAAGAAAACTGGTGAAACCATTAAAACCTTTGTGACTGCCACTGAAATAAGGACTCGGTCCTTGGGGAGGTTGTCCAGGGAAACCTGCTCTGGGCATTCCTGTTTGAAAGGCGATCCTCGGCACACGAAATGCCTTGGTAGTTGTGGATGTGGGTGAGGAAGTAGCTTTTTGGTGCTTTCCTTAGGTGGAACAACACTCCAATGGACGAAGCTTTACACTTTGGACACCACGACGTGTTCAAAATCCTCCAGGAGTATCAGGTCCAATACACGCCGTCCGAGGACTCCAACGACGGCAAGGAGAACCGAACGGTCCACAAAAACCTGGATGGCTTGCTCTAACCCTCCTCAGCTCGGTCCTAAGAATCAGCTCACGTACCCATGTAATCGTGGTCTCTCCATAAGTAACGAAGAGCGTGTGTGTTTCTCTCTGGTAGTGGTATCTATTTTGCAGAGGTCTCTGTTACTTCAGTGTTATGTTACAGGAGTTTCTATACGCACAGGACAAACCCGATCTCTCTCTCTCTCTCTTTCTCTTTTTCTCTCAAAAGAAACAGAACCAACCCAAGACTCTCCCTCCATAATGTGAGCAATATTACCTCATGCTGCGTAGAATCGATGTACAAAGCTCTTTAGCGGTCGTTGGCTTTACTGTGC
This sequence comes from Rhinopomastus cyanomelas, assembly GCA_013400115.1. NCBI lineage: Eukaryota > Metazoa > Chordata > Aves > Bucerotiformes > Rhinopomastidae > Rhinopomastus > Rhinopomastus cyanomelas. The sequence goes on from VXBP01005837.1 coordinate 59,625, forward strand.
ACTACTTTATTTATTGTTGTGTTCCGTGTGCGCTCGACCCTGCGGTCAGGGGTCGCTTTCTCCTCTTGAGTTTTTGTTCCTGCAGCCCTCCCTTCCCCGCGTGGCCGAGACGGGCCGGAGCACTGTCAGGTGTGAGTGGCGCTGCGGTGTTCCCGAAGCGGAGGGTGCTGGCGTAGGTTTAGGCTGGGTGTGTTCAGTGAGGATCTGCACTTAACCTTTGGGGAAAAAACGAGGTGTAAATTCCCACACAACCTTGTTTACAGACTGTAACTAGTCAGAGTGTGTCGGCGACAGGTGTCAGTGGTCTAGGCTTGTTCTTAGAGATAGTCTTGTCAGGGAGTCTGTTTTAAGGTGTGTCTGACCAAATGGCACTGGAGGATGCGACTTGCCTCATCCAGCAGTGCGGAGCGGGGTTTTTTTTGTTGTTGAAGTCTTTCTGTTCCCTTTGGTCTCACCCCCTTCCTCTCTCTCCACGTTCAGCTGCTAACGTACCTCCCCTGTACCCGGGGAAAGCGGGTGCTTCCACTCCACGCGGCCGTGTTCCCGGCAGAGACGTTTGCACTACAAGCTGCAGAGACCCTCTGTGCGGGCGGCGCGTGTGCGGGGGTCCTGGCGGCCGCGCCGGGCACCAGCGAGAGGAAGGCAAAGCACTAACCAAATACTGCACGTCAGTCGGACCCAGCCGAGGCTGGTAGTGAGGAACACAGGGGGAGTGACACAGCTTTAAGGAACCCAGGACCAATGAAAGCACGAGCAGAGCAGGAGACAGGCCGGGTGGTTGGGTGTGTTCTCTTCTTGCACTACCAGGGAGCAGGCTACTGCGTGGCTGCGATTCTGCTGGTGTAGAGCAGGCCCTCAGCCTCAGGAGCACAAGGAGTCGATGCCTTCTGTGGCAAACAGTGGCATTTGTTGTTTTGCCGCTGAGGGCAGCTCGGCACGTGCCCCATTCTGCAGGGAAGTGTGGCTGCAGCTGCTTGCTTGCTGAAGTCTATCAGGGCAGTTCCCTACCCCGTTCTTCTGCCAGTACGGTGGCACTAAACCTCAAAAGGAAGCAGCCACTGCAAAGTGGGGAGCTCAGTGTTCACGAGACACCGCAGCTGTTGGATCTTAGCGCCAGGCTTTGAGGCAGGAATCGTTCAGCACATGGAGACGGAGATGGTGCGTGAGAGTTGTGTGTGTCCTAGCACTCTGTCCCCTCGTCAGCAGTAGCTCTCAGAGAGTCTGTGTTTAGACACCACAACCCTCCCGGAAAGGAAGCCCAGACGACTTCTGGAAGGGCCCAAGCACTTTATAAAGCTGATCAGAACCACGCTACCCTCCTTTAGCAAATGGGTCCGCCGAGGCGCAGCCAGAAGTGGCCTCTGCGGGGTGACCCAGCAGGTCAGCAGAGTTCAGAACAAACCCTCTCGAGTTGCCGCACGGTGTCTCGTGGCTGTGCCGCACTGCCTCCCTGTGGGGAGGGCGAGCCGCATGGAAAAGTGCTTGATGCTCGTCACGAGCAGCGGCTGTCTTCATGACGGTAACATCTTGGAAGAGTCTCAAAGTCTGAAGCACCTAGAAGCTGGCTGGCAAGGTTATCAAACACTTTTCCTCCGGAGTCTTTGTGCTCTTGAGCTGTTCTGTATTTTTTTTTCCATGAGGATCAGGTATTTCTCTGAAGGCTTTAACCCAATTCTTTGCACGTCCTGTGTTACAGCCACCTTACCTCTAGCCAGGAGCTAAATGCAGTGGCCTCAGGCTCTTGGCTGAGCCGCGTCGCTCACTGAGCAGCATGAGACACCCGAACTAAGTCCCAGCGCCTTGTCTCTGGCAACAGAGGAGTCTCTTGCGATGGGCTCTCGGTGCTGATCCGAGTTCTGTTTCCCTCAAAACACATCCTCTGGCTCCTCAGGCAACCACCCCCTTCAGCTTTACGCAACTGACACGCGCGTTGCTCAGGACGAGGAATGGATGGGGATGAGGAAGGAAACCCGCCCAACCAAGAGTCCCAACCGAGTTACCGCCGCAGGCCGTGGCTGTCCCTAAACTGGCGCTTTCCCGAGTCGCGCTTTCGGCCAGTCCTCGCTTCAGTGCGTCGTTGCTGGTTAGTTTTAGCATTTTCTCCGCGGCGAGACGATTCCGGCGGCGTTGCGTGATGTCCAGCGATGCAGCTCTCTAGACGCGGCGTTACTTATCAGTAGAGATCGAGGCAGTTCCTTGGTTTGGCTGGTTATCATTCATCACACTGACACGTAGATTTCACCGCGAGTAGCTTTTGGTTCTTACAAGCCGCTGACTTCCTTACGCTCCAAAGAGGATCCCCTACCCCCGGCCTCCAGTTCTTTGTTTTCTCGTCACCCGTTTCTTCTGTATCGCGGCCGGAAATCGTTCAGCTAATTTAATGCTTTGTACTCAGAGATATTGTGATAGTCTCAGCATTAATTAGCCTTCGTGAACAAAACGTATTGTACCCGATTTGTTTTGCTTCAGAGCTGGACCACCAGTGACTACCCTTGTGGGCAGTGTGCCTCTGGCCACGGGATGTGGCTGGGGCTGATCTCGACTCTTTAGATTCTGTCTTGTGGGGAGCAGACAGTGATGAATGTATTTCTAGCAGTTTCCCATGAATGAATCTAAACTTGAGCTGTACTGGTTCTGAAAATGAAAGTTATTTATTTTAAGAAATAAAATCCAGATAGTGTTTGCTTTTTACAGCCTAATAAACGGAAATACCAAGATGATGATGATGATGGTGGTGGGTTCTATGGGTTATGGGACTGCCACAGGAGTAAACATTTGGTTGTTGGGAAGGTTGTCCAGGGAAACCTACTCTGGGCATTTCTAATCACAGAATCATTAGGGATTGGAAGGGACCTCAAAAGATCTAGTCCAGTCCCCCTGCCACAGCAGGATCAGAGTGAGTCCCTCTGCTCTAGCTCTGTTCTTTACTCTTTTTGGAAACCTGCACTTGCAGAGCTGTGTCCTTCATGTCCTGTCACTGGTTTCTTTTCGGGCTAGGAATAGTGGTTGCCCAAGTGCCCTGAACTAGCTCCAGCCTTCTCTTGCCTGCTTCTCACTCCTGCTGTCCATCCCACCAATGCTTTCTTTCACAGAACCACAGAACATGGTCCTCGAAAGACAATCCAGGCCAATCCCCCGCCACAGCAGGACCACCTAGACCAAGTCACACAGGAACACGTCCAGGTGGGTTTTAAACGTCTCTACAGGAGACTCCACAACCTCCCTGGGCAGCCCCTTTCAGTGCTCTGTCACCCTCACTGGGAAGAAGTTCCTTCTCATATTGATGTGGAACCTCCTGTGTTCCAGTTTACAAACCCACCGGCCAGTTGGACAGTTCACAAAGTCTGACTGTAGATGAGTTGTCCTACTGATGAACTTGAATTAGAAATTCAAGTGGAGTTTACTGAAGCTTGGTTGGGGAAGAAGACGACCCCAGTGCTATGAGACGGGCAGTAATTAGAAGACTTCACCCTCACAGCCACCTCCTACAAGCGGTGTAAGTGCAGAGCAGCCTATCCAGGGGCAGAGTAAAGGCACCTCCACTGCCGTAGGCTTCAGAGCTGCAGCTGTTCAGTTGAGCAGTGACGTGTAAAATGGGGGGTGAACTACTGGCAGACGTTCTGTCATGAACAGAGTAGCCAAAACACAGGAGACAGGACAAGCGCGTCAAGACACGGTTCCATTTATTTAGAATGACCGAGGCAAACGCCGCTGCTTTCGCAACCGTTAGCCCTGTGAAGGCCACGGGTGAGACCCCTGCTCTGCAGTGTGAGGGTAACGAGAACACGCTGCTGCACAGAGAGCGCACAGCAAGGTGTAGCTCAAGACACCAGCCCGTGATTTGTGTCTTCCAACGACAGTACAAGTCTGGCTAGCTACAGGAAAAGCATTAAGCCACCAGTTACGTGATGCTCTGTAGCACCGTTAAACCTCAGTAGCCCAGGGCACTGCCGTAAGGCCATTTAGCGGCCCCTTCCAGTTAGACGTGTGCTACCTGCTCGGATACTTGGAGTTTCCCTTGTTTTGGGGGGGTGCAAGGTGCTGGATGGAAGAGGGTCCTTTATTTCCTAAGCAGCAGCTGATAGGTCCAGCTGGGCCCTGCTGCCCTCTGGGGCACTGGGAATCGTTTGGCTTTAAGATGGTCAGATCCAAAGGATGGGAATGGACAGCAGAGGGCTTAGAGGCTGCAGTGGGCTTAGAGGCTGCGGTAGGCAACTGAATCACGGAGCCACAGACTGAGGCTGAGGTCCAAGGCACTTCTGGGAGACACCTTGTTCAAATCCCTGCTGAAGCAGGGCCACCTAGAGCTGGCTGTTCATGTCCATCACTGGCCTGGCCACGTGGGGGCCAGCATGTGTATGTGCTGCAGTCCCCTGCTCTGCTGCGTGCTGCTGTCATTCCATCACCCAGAGTGACTCCTCTGCATCCAACAAAGTTCACAACGCAGCAAACATCTCAATCGCACGGACAGAGACAGACCAGTGTCCTGAGAAGATTCCCCTCGAATCAGCTCCATCACAACATTTGCATCCTTAGCTTTAACTTGCCTCCGATTTACCTGCCTCTCCTCTTCGAGCGCGAGGGTCGGAGCTCTAAGTGAACTCGAACCCATTTCACACGGGGCTGCATCTGTCCCTGAGCATCAGCTGATTACCTGCAGCACCTCAGCTAAAGTGAAAAAGCTGATGTGGACCAACACATCCATCTCCTCAGTCCAGGAGAGCAGCTGCTTAGGACAGCCTGGCTTCCTGCCTGTTGTTAGGTGTCTTCAAACACGCTGAGAAGCAAACCTGTTCCTCCTCTACTGGTAGCACAGCTCTGCCCTGTTGGTCGCACGACCTGCAGCCGCGACTCCGTATAAACTGAACGTCCTTGCTTTCCTGTGCCTCGTCACTAATTGCTGAACCATTTAATTACCGACGCCCAGAGGCACTTCTAGCCCTTCGAATCAACAGTTAACGCCCTGGTTACAGTGCCTGGGAATACTCAGTGCCATTCCTCCCACTGCAACCTACCCGGGACACGTGCTGCTGGAAAAGAGACGAGCGACCGTCTCCTCTCGCTGGTGGGTTGAGGACAGTGAGAAAAAAACCACCTCTGGCCCCTTCTGCAGTCTGTAACAGGTTCTTGGTTTGCAAGCACGCCAGGCCCTGAGCACAGAGGAAATCGGGACGCGCTTCGGCAAGACACCTGCAGCGTGCCGTGCGCTCAGTGATGCAGATGGAAAACTCTGCAGAACCAGTTTTGCAGAAGGTGGAAGCTCTCTGAACAGAGTTTCTGCAGCAGCACTGGCTTTCCTCTGAAGCCGCCTTTTTACAGCCAACTGGCTTTGTGAAGTCAATTCTTCCCCTGAACAAAACCTCCCGTGGGCCTCCCGCTGCTCCTGCTCCCCTCCTCTGCTCTGGAAAGATCCCTCCCTAACCAGAAAGGCTTTAGCGAGGAGCTTCCAAACAAGGCAAAAAGTGCTCCTAAGGAGGCTGCTCGGGGCCACTGTTCCTGTGGCCACGAGTTTAAAGTTGCTACCAGACCTTCATGCTGAGAAACCGAGGAATGGAAGTGAAGTGTCACCAAGTCACAGGCTGCAGAGCAGGGCGCGTAAGCCACGGGGCGAGCGGTGCCGTCCGAGCTCAGCCGCTAGGTCGAGTATGCTGTGCACATCTGCAACGCGAGAGGGGACCGTCAGGGAAGCCGGCTTCGCCGCCGCACAAGCCCTAACCCTCTGGTCTTCGCTGGGGTGGGGCAGAGCGCAGCCAGGCCCTCTGCCAAGAGCGCCGCGTCACGTCCTAGCTCCAGGCTACCGCGGGGTAAAACAAAAGCCCCCACAGAGGAGCCCTCCTCACCCCAGAAGGGTGCCGCCTGCACAGCTGCCTGCGCCTTCCTTCCTGCCAGACCCCACGAGGAGGACTGCAACGTTCTAAAATCACAGGGATCATCTACTCTGACCCCGCTGCGACAGGCAGGGACGTCACTCACCAGACCAGATTCCCCAGAGCCACATCCAGCCTGAGTTTGAAGGTCTCCAGGGATGGGGCCTCCACCACCTCTCTGGGCAGCCTGTTCCAGGGACCCACCACCCTCAGATTCAAGAAGTTCTTCCTGGTGTCTGACCTACATCTACCCTTTTCCAGCTTGAAACCCTGAGTCCTTGTCCTGTTGGTCCCTGCCCTATTGAACAGGTCTTCCCCAACCTTCTTTTAGGGATTGGAAGGCTGCTGTAAGGAGGAAGGTTGCCCCCTTCCCCTGACCACAAGGCACACACACGGAACACTCTGCTCTTCTTCAACCCACCCCACAAGCAAGTGGGAAGAACTGCTGCTACCCCAGTCTGCCTCTGGATTCCCAGCTTTTCCAGAGGCATGTTCTGACGAGCCGGCTCGTGCCAAACGTCTGAAGGGGAAACAAGAGCCTCCCCGCCAAGGCTGGCTGGCGATACTCACCACCGTATCGAACTCCGCGGAGCCCACGATCCGAGACACCTCGTCAAACTCTTCCGGAGACATGGGCAGCAGATTTTCTGGAGACTGGAGCCTGGAAGGGTGGCTAACAGGAGAAGAGCAGGGACTAAGCTTCGTGTCACAAGTGAAGCACCATCTGGGCTACTATGTCTGGCTCTGAGGTGAGAAGGGCCACTATTCAGGCCTCTGGTGAAGAAGACCCAGGCCATGAGAGACAAATGAGTACCTCTGCAAAGCCAGCAGGGCTCACATGAAAACTGGGACTACTTGGCCATCTACATTCCAATCAACCAACCAACAAGTCTTTAAGAACAGGCTTCAAGAACATATTTGCCAGAACAGCCACCGGCAAGTTTCCAGGGGTTTTACCCTACAGTGGCTTTTTGAACACAGCCCTGCATGAACGTGGTGTTAGCAGCCCCTCAAAGGGAAGAGAAATGTAACAGGGGCACCTACACGTTAAATCACAGACCATCAGGGATTGGAAGGGACCTCCAAAGATCATCTAAGTCCCCACAACAGGATCACCTAGACCAAGTCACACAGGAACATGTCCAGGTGGGTTTTAAACGTCTCCAGGGAAGGAGACTCCACAACCCCCTGGACAGCCCCTTCCAGTGCTCTGTCACCCTCACCATGAAGAAGTTCCTTCTCATATTGATGTGGAACCTCCTGTGTTCCAGCTCACACCCACTGCCCCTTGTCCTGTCACTGGATGACACTGAGCAGAGCCTGGCTCCATCCTCCTGACACCCACCCTTCACATATTTATCAACATTAATGAGGTCACCCCTCAGTCTCCTTTTATCCAAGTTAAAGAGACCCAGCTCTCTCAGCCTTTCCTCATCAGGGAGATGTTCCACTCCCTCCATAATCTCTGTGGGTCTGCACTGGACTGTCTCCAGCAGTTCTGTGTCCTTCTGGAACTCAGGGGCCCAGAACCAGGCACAATTCCAGATGTGGTCTCACCAGGGCAGAGCAGAGGTGGAGGAGAACCTCTCTGGATCTGCTAACCACCCCACTGCAGCTAAAAAGTTAGGATGGTTCCCAGGAATCCAACATTTTAGACGCTCTTTCGAGGTCCCTTCCAATCCCAAACGTTCTGTGATTCTGTGGAAACTTACACTTCAGACACAGAGATCAGCTCCGTCTTGATGTAGCCGTTTCCCTTCGGGCCGTCCAAATCCATGGGCTCTGGTGCTGCAAGGAGACAGAGGAAAAAAAGCAAAGCTTGAGGTCTGTGGGGTTTTTAAGGAAGTCTACGTCACGCTGCCGTCTCCACTGCACTGAAAATGAAGCCTGCGACTCAGACAACCTGCCAGGCCCTCTCCTGTGCACTTCACTGGCCCTCTTTGTGCCCCAGAAGTGATGTGGTGCCCCCGCACCAGAAGCATCACCCCCTTACCCAGCCCGTTCGCAGCACTCACCCTCCTTAGGCCTGGAGTAGTACTTGCCAAAGGCGTTGTCTTTGGGGATGTCTGGGTACAGGAACCTCAGGGGGTTTTCAGGGATGTTCTCAGCTGCCATCACCTTGTAGTTGCGAATGATGTCAGGGAAGGTGACAGCAGAGAGCTCCTTCTTGGTGTAGGGCTCTACCGAGTGGAACTGGGGCTCTGCAGACGAGACCAGCAGCGACTCTTCAAGGCGGTGCCAAAGCTCTTCTAGAAGTGTCCAGAAAAAGCTGCACTCGCGTCCACGAGCCAGGGGAGCAAAGGATCACCCAGAACACACCTACTGCGCTGCACCCAAACGACTGTCTCACAGAATCATCACAGAGCGTTAGGGACTGGAAGGGACCTCGAAAGATCATCCAGTCCAATCCCCCTGCCAGAGCAGGACCACCCAGACCAAGTCACACAGGAGCTCTTACGGATCGTAGAGACACAGATAAACCCTCCCTGAGTGCTCCCACTATTATTTACTAATGTTACTGTGGATAGGATTAATAGTCCTATTATTTTTGATGCCTCCAGTACAGAGGCAGGAAAGGAAAAGAAGTCATTCGAGGACGTGGAGCTGCTTCACTTCCAGCTGGTGCAGGTCTTGGGCTCATTCAAGTGAAGGGTCAACAGCTGCAGCAACTTGGCAGGTGGGGCTGATATCAGCAGTGCAATAAGGGAAGAGCCCTGGTTGGGCAGGGGGGAGATCAGATCTTTCTGCAGCTTTTAAGTGTTGGGGCTTCCTTGGAAAAGCTGACACAGTGGTCTGGTTAATGGAAGGACCACAGGCATCTGCTCTTCTAGCCACGGGAGGCAAGAGATCTGCTGGCAAAGTGAGGTAAGGGATTGTGTTGTTTATTGTGACCTAGGGAAAGAAGGGATGAAGGTGCTGCCCTGGAAGGGTAAGGAAGCTGTTTGAGAAGGGAGTGTGGGGCAGACTGAGAGGGTGGTAAGGCAGAGGGCTCAGCACAGCTGCAGCAGGCTCTTCCCAGGAGACAAACCTCGGAGCGGAGAGGTGATGTGGATATGAAGGAGGTAGAGCTGTGTGTGTACTAAAGGTCTCTTGTGAAGTGAGGCCTCAGTGAGGCAGCTGAGACAGCCCAGGCAGCTTGTTCTCAACAACCTTCCAGGGCCTGAGAAGTGTTCCTGGTCGTAGCTGAACTCTGACTAGCCCCGCGTGGTGGATGAGATGCCCTGAGGAAGGGGTGTGCCTGCTGCGGCTGGTGGCCGGCTGCTTGCAGGGGTGGGGATCGCTAGGGAGAGGCGGTGTGATGGCTCCCACTGTGAAACAGAGGAGCAGAAGGGCTTCTTGTTCTGGTGTAAGCTTGCCTTTGGGAGACCAGGATGTTTTGGGTCGCTGACTTACCGTTCTGAGATCCTTCTACCCAAGTGAACGTGATTGCTCCCTCTCTGCTGCTCTCGCTGAACCTGAGCAAAAACGTTCCTGGGCGCTGGTCCTTCAGTAAAGCCCGTTCTCTCTCTTTGCTGATGAAACCCATGATGCAGCTGTAGGGTTGAAGAGAAAAAGCTGACTTTGCTACCCTGCACAAAACCTGGGCTGGGCTAGCTAAAGCTACCTGTGACACTAGCTGTGACGACTGAAAAGCTCTGGTGGCTTAGAGGAGACGCAGTAACAGCCTTGCACAGGAGGCTTTGCTCTGTGACCAGCAGCAGCGGGCTAGGGCTGTGCTGGGGAAGCCAGGACTCCCCTCAGTGCTTCCCCTCTGGCTTGTGTGAACATCTTGCTGAGCTTGGAGCAAGAGGGGTTGTCTGGGGAAGCAGAGGTGCAGCAAGAGGTGTCTTTTGGGGAAGCAGAAGCGCAGGTGTGCAACAGGGCCAGACCCCTGAGAGTGGTTCCACCTTCAAAGCGTGTCAAGGACAGGTTTATCCTCTTTGCCTCGTGAAATGAGGTTTGTTAGCTGCCAGACTGCACCCACACAAGCTGGGGGGTTATTTTCTGTATAAGCTGTTAAGGCTGTATGAGTTCAACCCCCCCAGGTTCACTATGTTCAGCAACTGGCATCACACAGGCAGAGAGGCCAGTGTGGCTACTGTAAGAAATGGGTTGTTCCAGGTGTGTTTGCAGGGGGCAGCTGTATCAGCCACCACCAGGTCATGACCCTTGACAAACCTCAGCTGCTCACTTGAAAAGGTGGCTAATGCCAAGATGTAGTACTGTGACCTTAGCTGCACCTGCTTCTTGTCGCGACTACTTCTGCAGTCAGCAGTACCAGAGTCAGTTGATCAAACCAGTACTAAAGGGCTAATGGGGCTAGTTTGCCGTGTGACAGAACCTGACTACTTAATGATACTCCACTAAAACCAGTGAGGACTGTATCTAGGCTCTGTGGGGAGCTGGGAGTCTGCCTGCTGCCACTTCCAGGCGAGTCTGGGAGCTGGTCTGGTTTGAGGTGGATGGTCAGGACTTTGTGCGTCAGTCCTCCTGGCACAACACAGAACATTAGGGATTGGAAGGGACCTCGAAGGATCACCCAGTCCAATCCCCCTGCCACAGCAGGATCACCTATACCGAGTCACACAGGAAGCAGCTCTGTTCTGGGGTGTGAGAAGAACCTGCTTACAATGGCAGCAGATTTAACATAGAATAGAATCATTCAGGTTGGAAAAGACCCTTGGGGTCATCAAGTCCAACCATCAGCCCTACTCTACAAGTTCCCCCCTAAACCAGACCCAACCCAACACCACATCTAAGTGTCTTTTAAAGTTGTCCAGGGATGGTGACTCAATCCCCACCCTGGGCAGCCCACTCCAGTGCTCTGTGATGTAAGTGGGACCCCACAGTCATCCATCAGACCTGCTTTAAGCAGGTGCCTTGCTAGGGGCTTCCTCACTAGGGGAGTGCATCTTCCTTGGCTGTTCTTGGCTGCAAGAGCCACTAAGTGTCTGCAAGCCTAACCTGACCGTGTGAGGGTGCAGCTGCCAGCCTGACTGACTCTTGGCTCTGCTCAGGTCTCACCCATCATTCCACAGGCACAGCAGGTGCTTCTTGATAAGCTCCAGGATTCCCTCGATCCACAGCCAAAAGGGAAAGTTTTTATCATTCATGTTTTCCTGGAATCAAGAGAGCAGGGATACATGAGAGTTGTGGATCAGAGGAAGCAGCGCTCAGTCCTGCCAGCATCAGCTTGTTACTGCGTGTTTATCCCTTCTTTCTTTTCTCACTGTCCCCATGTTATGATTCTTCTTTTTGCTCCTCTGCTTCTTAACCCCAGGATAGACTCTGTTGAGAATGAAGTGTGTACTGAATCCTAAGGCAAGAGGCAGCACAGGAGAAACATCTGCCTGAGCCTACTGGACCCACAAACACACAATCCATCACCTCTTGTGCAACAACACTGCTCTAAGGGTGGAGAAAAGGTTCTGGTTCCTGCCTGGGCACTGCTCTGGTGGGAGTTCTTGGACATCCAAGCCATCCCATATGGCTTTCAGCTGGGCTGGCTAGCTTAGAAACACTTTCTGATCAAGACTCGGGGTACAGTTCCTCATGAGACACTCATATTAGCTGCCTTGAATGCCTGGAGGTCACCAGACCTTTGCTCTTCTCCTGGAGTTCAGGTCCTGCCTGTTGTCATCTCCTGTCTATCTAGACCAGTTTAGCTTCTAAAGACAAAAGAAGTGTGAAGAGTCATCCTGCCTTGCTGCAGCCAGGGTTACAAAAGCTCATCATGTGTCCTTCTACCATCATGATGACCCCTGTGGCTGCCCTGTTAACCCTCACCCTGATCCAGTCTCCCTGGTCTGGGACACGGCCCTCACTGTAACAGAACTACAGATAATCTGGCTTGTTTGGGATGTTTTTCTTCGTGTGTTTTCTTTAACTGTTAAAATGGGAGAACTACTAGTAACACTCCTTTCACAAGGCCTTTGGCTGCTGCCACTTCCACCTCCCCACCAAAGCCTCCCATGACCACACCAGCTACCGAACGATGAGGTGCAGGAAGCACCTAGAGAAACGCCTCAGCCACACATCTCAGCAAATCAAGCTCCCTCTTCCATCTTGGTGCTTAAGCTCTGTTCCTACCTTGCAGAATCTTGTCCAGGGAATAAGGCCATTGTGAGCTCCTCCAGGCCCTGAGCAAAAGAAATGTACTTCAGTTGTGGTCCGTGAATGACTTCAGGCAGAAGGCTCTTGGAGCATCAAATTCTGAGTGTACCACTGAGCTATGTGACTCAAAGGAAAAGGAAGGCTGCTGTGTTTTCACAGTTAGGGCAGGGAAAGCTTGTCAAGTTCTCTTCTGGGGAAGTCTGGCACTAGAATGCCTAATGGTACTTCAACAGCCCCTGTGTAATGGTGAGCAGATCACAGAACGTTAGGGATTGGAAGGGACCTAGAAAGATCATCCAGTCCAATCCCCCTGCCACAGCAGGACCTCCTAGACCAAGTCACACAGGAACACATGCAGGTGGGTCTTCAGCGTCTCCAGTGAAGGAGCCTAACATTAGGGATTGGAAGGGACCTTGAAAGATCATCTAGTCCAACCCCCTGTCAGAGCAGGATCCCCTAGAAATGAGAACTTCAGACTGAGGAGAAGATGCAGGACTCATTTCAGTTCAGCCAAGTGGGCTGTGATGGCCAGAACCGTACCGAGTAGCTTCTCCCCCAGCATGCTCAGCTGATCAGCGTTAAGCCCTCTCTTGGTCACAGATGAAAACTGCCAACTCAGAACTTCAGAAAGTGCAGACCACTGTGCACAAGGTGGATTCAGAAAGAAAGACAGGTTCTGCAATGGAAGGGAAAGACGTGGTGATAGTTATGAGCGTGAACTCGGCAAGAGCCACCCAGGCATCTGTGCGGAGCAAGTGCCCAGCTGCCTGCACCCCTGCAACACAACACACAGCACCACTGAGTATTTCTGCATCTCACAAATACCTTGGGATCAGTAGAGAGCATGTTGAACCACAGGATAGAAGCCCAGCCACTCGGAAGCTGGCTGACGTTTGAGATCACGACAATGGGAAGGGATGTGGTCTGAAAGGGACACAAAAGGAACGTGAGGCTGTCGCAGAATCACAGAACATGAAAGATTGGAAGGGACCTCCAAAGATCATCTAGTCCAATCCCTCTGCCACAGCAGATTCACCTAGATCCAGTCACACAGGAATGTGTCCAGGGGGGTTTTAAATGTCTCCAGGGAAGGAGACTCCACACCCCCCCTGGGCAGCCCCTTCCAGTGCCCTGTCACCCTCACTGGGAAGAAGTTCCTTCCCATATTGATGTGGAACCTCCTCTGTTCTAGCTCAAACCCAGTGCCCCTTGTCCTATCATTAGATGTCACTGAGCAGAGCCTGGCTCAATCCTCCTGACACCCACTTCACATATTGATAGACATTAATGAGGTCACCCCCCAAGTCTCCTCTTCTCCAAGCTCAAGAGACCCAGCTCCCTCAGCCTCTCCTCATAAGGGAGGTGCTCTACTTCCTTCATCATCCTTGTTGCTCTGTGCTGGACTCTCTCCAGCAGCTCCACATCCCTCTTGAACTGAGGGGCCCAGAAGAGTTTCGATTGTGAGCGTGAATGACACCCAGGAGTTCGAGCACACATGTTCATCCAAGACATACCTCCAGGTCTATCACCAAGCCAGGCTGGCACAACTGTGTTTCAAAACTCAGGGAGTGAAGCTCTTCTGTCACAATGAGAGGACCCTTAAAAAAAAAAAAAGCCACCAACAAACCCTCAACTTTCATGGATTAAAAGCTTTTTGTGCAAAGGAGTGAAGGGAAGGGGATTTATCATGGCAGGGGAAAGCTTTTTCTGCCCCAGGTCACTTGCTCTAGACATGAGTTTACAGATCAAGTGACAAGGACAACTGCCCCTAACTACCTGCTAGGCTGGGTACTCTCTAGGCACCTCTTAATTTTCTCCTCCTGCCTGGATGCCACAGAATGGTGTCTCTGCCACCTAGACACTAGAGAGGGAAGCCCAGAGGGACAGCAGTTCTCGTGAGCACCTCCTGTGTGGCATCCTCTCCCATCGCCCTGCGCGTCTCTCCGCAGAGCCGGCTCGAGCGCCTTTGCAGGACTAGGCAAGAGCTTCACAAACAAGGTGGGTGCTGCTTACCTCGTTGGTTCTACTGCCCGCGTTCTTCTGCTCTTTCAGTTGCTGCAAAGGAACAGAAAAACCTGTCGTTGGTTTCCCTCAGCCCCGAGTGACAGCGGTGGAGGATGGCAGTTGGATGCTCTAGTTGTTCAACTACACTGAGACTTGCAGGCAGTGTCTGAGTCTAGTTGGTTCTAAGCTGTAGGCTGTTGGTTCTAAGCTTTAAGGATCAAACTGTAGGTAACCACCTGTCTTCTGTAAGGTATCTGTGAAAATGGATGGTCCATCATGACGAAGCCTTATGTGAGAAGCATTGCAAGAACAGAAGCAGCGTGAAACTAGGAAGGATTAGATGACCTATCAGTTCATCAAAGTGCTCCTTTGAACTGGTCAATAAATGTCAGACACAAGTGTCTCTTGTGGACAATGGAAACAGGAAGGGAGAATGTCATGCTGACTTGTTCAGGACACGCAACATCCCTGTGCTATTGTAATGATGGAACCCATCTGATTTCACAGAACGTTAGGGATTGGAAAGGACCTCGAAAGATCATCTAGTCCAAGTCTCCTGCCAGAGTAGGATCATCTGGACCAAGTCACAGAATTTCACAGAACATTAGGGATTGGACAAGACCTTGAAAGATCATCCAGTCCACTCCCCCTGCCACAGCAGGATCACCTAGACCAAGTCACACAGGAACATGTCCAGGTGGGTTTTAAACATCTCCAGAGAAGGAGACTCCACAACCCCCCTGGGCAGACCATTTGATCTTGTTTGCATTTCTGGCCCTGTTTCAGTGACAAGAGCAAGGGCACTTCTGTTGAAACAGGCCAGAGATTTCAAAAAAGGGCAAAACAAGGGGAAACAATCACAGTTCCTCTTCTCACAGGAGCGATTTGTCTCCTCCTTACCACAGCCTGTACTCGCACACTTAAATGGATGTGTCAACCAAAGGAGAAAAGAAAACTCCCCTACCAAGTGCCTGAATTCTGCTGCCAGACTTCCGTTAGTAGACTCTTCCATGTTCATTACTTTCGTGTTTGTTCCCAAAATATTAAATTTCCTGAACCTTTACAAAGAGAGAAAATAATTGAGCCTCCAATTCAGGCAAAGAACCCGGCACTTGTGTAGGAAATTGAAGCCACGTACCCTTTGACAGAATTCTTCTCGCTCACATCTCTGTGTGGAGGAGAAAAAAGAGCAAGACAAATGTTTGCAAGATCATGCCACAGAGAAAGTGCCTGCTTTTGGGGCTTTTTCCTTAGTAGCTGGCAGAGCTGACTGAACTAGCTTTGCAGAAGTAATTGGTTCAAACAGCATACACTCTGTCCTACACAGGCTGTCATTGACTGAGGCTTAAATCTGGTTATTGGGGGCTTTATCATCAGTCCTGTATCCTAGGAAGGTCTGAATTCTGGCTCTGACCCAAGTACTGTGTAGGCTCTCCCAGTCTGTACTCAAACCGTACAGCCTCTTGAATAAACTCCCTGACTTGTGATGCTATTGACCTGAGGCACTTGTGAAAGCTTCAGCTCCCACATCTGCTTATGAGTCTCTTCTCCCTGCTCCACACAACTGTCTGCACCCCCTGCAGCTGTTTTCTTGAGCGAGCAGAGTGACCCCCTCAGATGGGAAGTCAAAACCCCACCTGCTTTCTTCAAAGCACAGGCACTGCTGTTGGAGAGCCTGTCACACCTCCTTCTCTGCTCTTAAGGTGCTGCGTTCATCTGAGCTTAAGAAACACATGAGCAGCTGATCTTTGTGCAAAAAGAATTAGACTTGCTGACAAAAGAATCATCAGGGATTGGAAGGGACCTCAAAAGATCATCTAGTCCAATTCCCCTGCCACAGCAGGATCAGCTAGACCAGGTCATAGAGTCAGTCAGGGTTAGAAGGGGCCACAGGATCATCATTTGTGGTAGTCTGTTTAGATGGCTGGAAGTCTTTGACTGATGGAGAACATCTCATAGACTGTTCACACCACCACCTCAATGACAGCTTTAGGACAGCACGATTCCCCACTAGCAGCTACCCAAAGAGTAGGAGACTTTGAAGTCACAAGTGAATTACGTGGCTGGAAACCGGAGTTCAAGTCTCAGCTTTCCTCTAGTGTGAAACAGCCACCACAGAAGTGGGTTTGTGACTGAGCAGAAGGGAACTCTGCCTGAGTGGGGCTGGCTGGCTGGCAGACACATCTCTGATGGCAGAGAGAGACCTGGAGCGAGGAGAAGGTACGTGCTGCCTCGCGGAACCGACCTGCTCCTTGCACAGTGTGACTGCCTTTTGCATTTCTGAACACGGGGACTTCCTATCACCAACAACATGTACAGAGGAGAAAAACGTGACTTACTTATCGAAGAACACCTTCACTTTTAAGTTGTAGTTCAGTTCCTGCAGCTTCACCAGCAATCTGCAATGAGAAGTTTTGCAAATGATAGCAATGGCAAGAGGGAGCCCAGCGTAGAGCAACGAGGATGATGAAGGAGGTGGAGCACCTCCCTGATGAGGAGAGGCTGAGGGAGCTGGGGCTCTTGAGCTTGGAGAAGAAGACTGAGGAGTGACCTCATTAATGTTGATAAATATGTGAAGGGCCAGTGTTTAGAGAGGGGTCCTCACATTAGGGGTCTGCAGATCTGATGAGGAGAGGCTGAGGGAGCTGGGGCTGCTCAACCTGGAGAGGAGGAGGCTGATGGGGAGATCTCACTGCTCTCTACAACTACCTGAAGGGAGGTTGTAGTGAGGCAGGTCTTGGCCTCTTCTCCCTAGTGACTAGCAATAGGACAAGAGGAAATGGGGTCAGGTTGGATCACAGGAAAAATTTCTTCCCAGAAAGAGTGGGGAGGCCTTGGAACAGGCTGCCCAGGGAGGAATCACAGAATCAGCAGGAAGGGACCTCAAAAGGTCTAGTCCAATCCCCTGCCACAGCAGGATCACCCAGACCGAGTCATACAGCCCGTCTGGGTTAGAAGGGACCATAGGAGGTGGAAGCCCTTTCCTGGAGGGGTTCACCAAATGGGCAGCCATGGTGTTTCAGGAGATGGGTTAGGGGTTGCAGGGCAAATGGCTTCACTTGATGATCTTGAAGAGCTTTTCTGAGCTCGAGGATTCTGAGATTCTAGATGGGCAGAGGAGTTAGTCTTTTGTATGGCAAAGGGACCCACGTGTGTTTGCTGCTGTTTCTTGTGCACTGGATACCTCCCACTTCTGGTCAAGAGCACAAGCTGAAACCTCATTGCCACGTGGCAGCATCTTCCTCCTGACCTTTACATGTCAGTGCAATTCTTTCAGCCGTAGGAAGCTCTGACATGAAAGGTTTATGGAAACTCACCTCAGCTTTACAGTGAACTGCACTCCTGTCTTGAGGACTAAGGGCCTCTGAGGGTGTGTTGGCATACAAGGCTGCCTCTCTACCACAAAGGAGCTGTGGGAAGAACCAGTTACAGGCGTTTTATTTACCAGCACTGTCTTTAAGGAGAAAGAAGGTTTGTGTGAAGGGTTTCTTGCTTCCATCTGCTTGAACTCTGCAGGGTTGAAGCTTAAAGGAAGAAGTGGACTAAGAAACTGTGAGTTGGATTCTGTAACTAATGCACAAGGTATCAAAGCTCCTGCCAGCTTAACTGAT
Organism: Rhinopomastus cyanomelas; assembly: GCA_013400115.1. NCBI lineage: Eukaryota > Metazoa > Chordata > Aves > Bucerotiformes > Rhinopomastidae > Rhinopomastus > Rhinopomastus cyanomelas. Next base: position 77,200 of record VXBP01005837.1, read on the forward strand.
GACTGATCCCAGAGCCTTCCCATGGGCCTAAACCTGTGGAAACCCTAGACACAGTCATTTAGCACAAAGCTACAGTGCAGGAAACATTGAGGGAAGGGGCTCTCCATCCATCTACTCATGCAAACACAGAAATACCTGTTACCTCTGGATGAGCTGTTTGAAAAGACTGTGTGTTCGGTCCTGCAGAACTTGTTTGTTTTTTGTGATGGGATCAGGGTCGTAGGTGAACTTCTGCTCCAGCTCCTCAAGCTTTTTGAGCTGCTGGCGAACTTGCTGCAGGCTTTCAGCAACAACAGTGAACCTACAAGGACACGATCTCATTACTTTTGGTGTGTCTTGGAAAAGACTCCTGGGATCAGAGTCCAACCATCCACCCTACTTTACAAGTTCACCCCTACACCACATCCCTCAACACCTCATCCAAACCATCTTGAAACACATCCAGGGATGGTGACTCAACCACCTCCCTGGGAAGCCCATTCCAGTGCCTGACCACCCTTTCTGGGAAAAAATTCTTCCTAATATCAAGTCTAAACCTGCCCTGTTGTAACTTGAACACATCCCCTCGTGTTCTGTCACTAACTGCTTGTGAGAAGAGACCAGCACCAACCTCCCCACCATGTCCTTTCAGCTAGTTGTAGAGAGTGATGAGGTCTCCTCTCAGCCTCCTCTTCTGCAGACTAAAAAGCCCCAGCTCTTTCAGTCTTTCCTCGTAAGATTTGTTCTCCAGGCCCTTCACCAGCTTAGCTGCCCTCCTCTCCACCTGCTCCAGCACCTCCACATCTCTCTTGCACTGAGGTGCCCAAAACTGGACCCACTACTCAAGATGTGGCCTCACCAGTGCCAAATACAGAGGGACAATCACCTCCCTACTCCTGCTTGGCCACATTATTTCTAATTCAAGCCAGGATACCATTTGCCTTCTTGGCCATCTGGGCACACTGCTGGCTCATACCCATCTTCCTGTCAGAACCCTCAGGTCCCTCTCTGCCAGACATCTTACAGGTCCAGTGTCACGTAAGGACTGCGCTGGGCAGGAACCTGAACTAAAGACTTACCAGTTCTGTAGCTGGTCAAGACAGGCGTTGGGTGGGCCACCGATGCACGCGGTCTGCTGCCTGTGCTTCCACTCCACCAGCTCCTCGTTAATGAGAGCGCCCTGGGTTTGCTCTGTGGTGTTCAGCAGCTGCACTATCTTGTTCACCACTTCCTGTGGAGGACATTGCATTACTCAGTTTTCCTGTATATTGGAAACAAGCAAAGTCCTGGTTTAGCTAAAGCAGCCGGTCTTGCAAAACTCTGCAAGGATCTCTGTTAACAGAGAGGGGTTCCAAATCACCAGCTTTCCAGCTGGAGAACTTGCTAGACTGAGACACATGTAGAAGTGACACATGTTCATTATCTATATGTTCTGAAGAGGCTCTGTCTCACATCCATGTCCCAAGTGGGGCTCGCTCAGTGCTTGATGGAGACTTCAGCACTGCAATGAGAGGCAGCACCTTTAACTTAGCTAGAGGATTTAACACCTCTTCACCAAGAGTATGTGCCCTTGTGGCCAGGAAGGCCAAAGGCATCCTGGAGAGGTTAGCAGATCCAGAGAGGTACTCCTCCCCCTCTACTCTGGCCTGGTGAGACCATACCTGGAGTGTTGTGTCCAGTTCTGGGCCCCTCAGTTCAGGAAGGACACAGAACTGCTGGAGAGAGTCCAGTGCAGAGCTACAAGGAGTGTAACATCTCCCTTATGAGGAAAGGCTGAGGTCACTGGGTCTCTTGAGCTTGGAGAAAAAGATACTGAGGGGTGACCTCATTAATGTTGATAAATATGTGAAGGGTGGGTGTCAGGAGGATGGAGCCAGGCTCTGCTCAGGGGCATCTAGAGATAGGACAAGGGCCAATGGATGTGAGCTGGAACACAGGAGGTTGCACATCAGTATGAGAAGGAACTTCTTCCCAGTGATGGTGACAGAACCCTGGAATGGGCTGCCCAGTGGGGTTGTGGAGTCTCCTTCCCTGGAGACATTTAAAACCCACCTGGACATGTTCCTGTGTGACTGGATCTAGGGGATCCTGCTGTGGCAGGGGGACTGCACTGGATGATCTTTCAAGGTCCCTTCCAATCCTTGATGTTCTGTGAATCCTTAATATGACTGCTGTCATGTTCTAATATTCTCCCTCTCAGTTCTTCCAGCTTTCCCTGGCAAAGCTTAATAAAGGTTGCCATGAGAGAAACAGGGCACTACCTTTCTCTTGACGTCAAGTGCTAAGAACATCTTCTTGAGATTCATCTGTTCTTTCTTGTATTCCTCCTGTGACATGCCGTTGGAGTCGTGCTCTGTAAAATACGTCCAAATGGTGAAGGTGAGGCTGAAGGAGCTCTTATGAGAACATGGGTGGGGAAAACACGCTGTGGAGGAGGGAGCTGCCTGACTAACATCAAGGGAAGTAGGAAGTGAAGGTGAAATAAAATTTACTGCTTCCTAGAGTAATTCTTCCTTTGTCCCTTCTGAAAGGACAAAGTCTGCTACCTACTGACCTCAAGTTAGAGGTTCCCGTCTGTCTCACTGAAGCACTACTGGCCCTCGGGTACAAAGAGCAAGATCATGGCTCAAAACTGCCCTCAGGCTCTTCTGAACATGTCCCTCTTCTGAGGAACAGTCAACTGACAATTGGTATTGGAAACTGAAGCCTATTTTACAACGAAGAAAATAACTCCCACAACTATATAATGAAACCAGTGTGGGCTACAACTGCTTCCCACAAGGGTCTGTAAGGTTGTGGAGTCTCCTTCTCTGGAGATGTTTGAAACCTGCCTGGATGTGTTCCTGTGCAATTTGGTCTAGGGGATCCTGCTCTGGCAGGGGGATTGGACTGGATGATCTTTCGAGGTCCCTTCCAATCCCTAATGTTCTGTGATTCAGTGAAGGCGATGGTGAAACACAAGTTGGCAAAGAGAAGCCCAGATTTAACTACTTAGAGGTTGATCATCAGAGTCTACAGAGTTTGGCCTCTCCAGCAGCACAGCTAGATGAAGGACTGTTGTCTTAACAAAGAGGCTTTTCCTTGTAACAGCAGATGCAGAGGGCATTTTCAGGAGTTCAGGTGTCAGCATAAAGCAGAACTAAGAAGGGTCATTACCAGGAAGTCTGTCTGCACACGGTCAGGTTTAGTTTCCTGACACAAGGCAGCAGTCTCCTCTGACAAGCTCCATGCAGCAAAGGAAGTCCTCGATGAATTACTCACCTCTGTTCTGCACCGTTTTACATTTGAAGTCATATTCATCTTGCATGTCCTCTAGTGTCTTGATGTCTTGCTCCACATCCTGAAAAGCATGAGTGAAAGCAGCTGCAGTTCAATACTTTAATGCATCTAGCTGGGAACTGCCTTGTGCCAGCAATGCCTTGTCCTGCACCTGCCAGCAGGACATGCTCTTCACCACCTTCTGTCCACCCTCTCTTCCCAGCTAACTAAGATCCAGTAATTGGAAAACAGGGAAAAGCCTGTCTAGCCACTTACATTCATAGAACTTAGGAGCACTTAGGCTACAACTACCTGGAGGGAGGTTGTAGCGAGGCAGGTCTTGGCCTCTTCTCCCTGGTGACTAGCAATAGGACAAGAGGAAATGGGGTCAAGTTGTGCCAGGGGAGGTTCAGACTGGATCTTAGGAAAAGTCTTCCCAGAAAGAGTGTGGGGAGGCCTTGGAACAGGCTGCCCAGGATGAGGGTGGATGCACCGTCACGGGAGGGGTTGAATAAATGGGCAGACAGGGTGTTTCAGGAGATAGTTTAGCAGTTGGGGGTTGTAGGGTGGATGGTTGGACTTGGTGGTCTTCAAGGTCTTTTTCCACTTTGATTCTACAGTGGGAAAACTTGGAACAGCACACAGTGTTTTAAACTTTCTTGGGTATTGCCTGGGGAAAAGCCTTCTGCCATGAGAAAATTTACACCAAACGTCTCTACGGTAACTCAAACCCCATCTTTTGGTTGAACACTAATAACTTGGGGATTTTGAAGAGATTTTCCTCAATTTCTTGTATTTCAGATGGGCAGAACTTTTTTGTTGCTAAAACTTAAGCACAAGTTATCTCATTAAACCAGCCAAATAACAATCTGTGCTGTGATTGAGAGAGAATAACTTTGTCTCCAGTCAGTGGTGATGACAGTTGAAAACCAAACCACTGTATCTTTGCAGTTGTGATTTTAGAAGGTCTCTTTTATGTACTGAAAGCTTTTCAACCAAGCTGGTGAGAGGCCTGGAGAATTTATCTTATGAGGAGGGATGGAGAGAGTTGGGGCTGTTTAGTTTGAGGAAGAGGAGGCTCGGGGGAGACCTCATCCCTCTCTACAACTACATGAAAGGACATTGTGGAGATGTTGGTGCTGGTCTCTTCTCACAGGTCATTAGTGACAGAAGCAGAGGGAAGGGTTTCAAGCTGCAACAGGGGAGATTTAGATTGGAAATCAGGAAAAAATTCTTCCTGGAGAGAGTGGTCAGGCAGTGGAATGGGCTGCCCAGGGTGGTGGTTGAGTCGCCATCCCTGGATGAGTTTAAAAGTCACTTAGATGTGGTGTTGAGGGATGTGATTTATGGGTGAACTTGTGGAGTGGGGTTGATGTTTGGACTCGATGATTCCCAGGGTCTTTTCCAACCTGAATGATTCTATGCCTGAATCAGCAAGCACCAAGTCAAACAGCTGTACTTACAATAACACTGTTTTTCACAGCCTTTACTTTTGCGTCGAGCTCCTTCTGTTTGTCCAGCATCCCAATCACAGTGTTCTGTACGCTCCCCACTTCCATCTGGGGCAGGGGGGAAAGTGGAACAGAGGTCAAACCCAAGTGACCCACAGCAGCAAATACTTTAATGAAAAAATTAGGTTAGTGGATTTTGCTAACAGCCTGGAGCACAGCTTGTTCTGGTAAAATACTAAGGCTTTACATTTAGAGCCACGAAGAAGATGGAGTGGAACACCTCCTTGATGAGGAAAGGCTGAGGGAGCTGGGTCTCTTTAGCTTGGAGAAAAAGGAGACTGAGGGGTGACCTCATTCATGTTGATAAATATGGGAAGGGTGGGTGTCAGGAGGATGGAGCCAGGCTCTGCTCAGTGTCATCTAATGATAGGATGAGGGGCAATGGGTGTGAGCTGGAACATGGGAGGTTCCACATGAAAATCAGAAGGAACTTCTTCCCAGTGAGGGTGAGAGAGCACTGGAACAGGCTGCCCAGGGGGGTTGTGGAGTCTCCTTCTCTGGAGATGTTTAAAACCAGCCTGGTTCCTGTGTGACTTGGTCAAGCAGGTGATCCTGCTGTGGTGGAGGGATAAGACTAGACGATCTTTTGAGGTCCCTTCCAATCCCTAATGTTCTGTGTTTAGAGATTTAAGCAAGACAGACCATCAAGGCCACAGTCAACCAAGGATTACCCTTTAGTCTTACGACATTTGTATTTGTGCTTGCTCAGCTTTGGGAGATCAGAACACTTCCCAGACCCCAAAGGCAGTGCATGGTGTTGTTCCTAGAGCTAACATTAAGTACAGCAGGGCTTATTTCCCTCTCTGATGACACCAATACATGGCACGTTGGAAGGGCAGGTGTAGCGCTTCACGTGCCACAACAGAAATGGAACAGCTGCACTGATGCCACCAGAGCTCTGTCAGTCACATTCTCTGTGCAGCTGGTTTGAAGACAGCTGCACTGGGACACTTGCTGAAAGCTTATTCCTGAATGCTCTTCCTGCTCTACAAACATGCAATCAAAAATTTGTCCTAAAGGGAAATATTTTGGTGTTAGGACTTACTGTGCCTGGTCAGCCATCACTTTATCACCACGTAAGTGAGCTAGTAGCTAGGTCACTTGCAAGCCTTTCTCAACTGCAGAACCTCCTTATTGCACAACAGTTCTTCTTGCAAAATGAAAAACAAAGATGAAAAGTCACAGAACCACAGAACATTAGGGATTGGAGGGGACCTCGAAAGATCATCTAGTCCAATCCCCCCACCAGAGCAGGATCACCTAGATCAAGTTGCAGGAGGGTTTTAAACATCTCCAGAAGAAGAAGGAAATGGGCTTTTATTTGGAGATAACTGGGAAGGAGAAGGATGCATCGTTTTCCTAGGGAGTCCTAGAGAAGCAGCATCATAGCTGAGCTGCTTAACACTGTGTCAGTTCAGAAGCAAAATGCAGAACTAAAAGCCAAACACCTTGCTGGAGAAACAAGGCATTAATTATCAAACAACAGTCTGTTGAGTCCACCAGGCTGAACTACAGCAGCAGTGAAAACACAAAAGTATGGCCTCTGCCTCACACAAGGAGTAAAAATCACTTCCTGGCCACTTCACCTCCAAAGACTTGACACAGCACAAACAAGCCACTCTGTCCAGCTGGCACAAACCAGCTGGCTCACTCTTCTGTCTGTATGAATTGTATTGCTGAGCGGAAGTCTCCTCTGCAATCTTCTTGCACTTCCTCTGTCCCAAACAAGTGGCAAGGGTAAACATAACTGCAGCAAAGGCTTCGAGACTGTTACCTGATCTGACAGCTGGGCACTGTTCAGTATTTTCCTCTCTTCCTTCAGACAGTTGTAGATGATCATTGCCATGTGTATGGGGTCTTCCTGGAAGTTATCCTGGCATTAGAGAGAGTTTTTATAGCCATCATTTCTTGTCCTTCAGTAAACTGACCAGCAGAAAGATTACTGGGCGACCCCAAGGCTCGCACTAGTCATGGCTCCAAGCCTGCAAAGAGCATGACTGCTGCAACTGCTTCTGAGGAGGAGGGTCTGAGACACTACTGGGAGAAGTGGGGTGCTATCCTATGGTCCTAAAGAGCTCCTCTGTCTTGAGCCCTCTGACAGCACTGCAGAACAGCTGCTGGTTTTGAAGGTGGGCTGTTCTGGTGGGACTGGTCAGCGATGCGAAGGAGATACGTTAGCTGCCGTGGACCCACTGCCAAGGCTGGACACAAACTCGGTCTCACTTTTAAATGCACACACAGATGAAGTATGGTTCGGACTGAGGACTGCCCTGCTTGGCCCAGGACCGTTCCCTCCCAGAGCGTGACTGTGCTGCACCAGCCTTGACTGATCTGCTGCTGCTGAGGTGAAGTACAGCCTGGTCACGTTCTCTCCTCAGAACAGTCCCCCAGCTACCAACTTGTGAGGATGTGTCGTGTGTGGGAAACGGGCTGTGGAAAAGTTGGCTCTGGAAGATCCTCTGGGGAGGACAGTAGTGATGACTAACAAAAAGGAAGTGTGCTGAGGGTACCTTCTGCACTGTCGCTACCCACCGACAGCTGCGGCCCTTTCCTTTGTCCAAGTGAAGTCTAATGACAAGTCCTTTGCTGTGAACTGCAGTTACAGGGGAAGGGCTTTCCCTGGTGTGTGCTCTGCAGCACAAGTTTATTAAGACACTCAGGAAACTGGCTGGGGAAGGACTAGGGTAAGTGAAACTACACTTGAGTAACTACCCCAAATACACACAGTAAACACCTTACAGACAACTAATTTCTTCTTCCTTGATACCTTAGAAAATGTAACTGTACTGGTAATGAAACTGCAGCTATCCAACTGCAGTTAGTTGAAACAAAAAAGGAGCAACACTTGAATTCTGGCTTTTAAAGTGGGATTCTCACAGCTTCTCTGTGAAGTACTTCGTGGTGGTACCGCGCTGCACTGCCGCAGTGATTCAAGCCCACGCACAGGCCGACACCCTGGCTTACCTGAAGGTTCCGTTTGCTCTTCCTTATGTTGTGTTGCAGCAAAAAGTTGTTTTCTATCAAGAATCTACTAAATTGGTCATCGAGCTGTGACAGCAGGTCGTGGAACAACACCGTCGCAAAAGATATGTTGTTGGCTGCATGTTCCCTGGAACAGTGGAAGGCACGTGTGCGTGAAAGAGGCTTTCAATAGAGCATCCAAGAAATGCACACAGCAGTTACTTCACTTTTTAACCCCCAGCTGCAGCTGTAGCAGACACAAGCAGCAAGAATTACACTCAGACATGAATAAGTTTTTAATCATCTCAATTTTACCTTGACTCTTACAGAACATTAGGGATTGGAAGGGACCTTGAAAGATCATCCAGTCCAATTCCCCTGTCAGAGCAGGATCACCTAGACCAAGTCACACAGGAACAGATCCAGGTGGGTTTTAAACATCTCCAGAGAAGGAGACTTCACAACCCCCTGGGCAGCCCTTTCCAGTGCTCCATCACCCTCACTGTGAAGAAGTTCCTTCACATATTGATGTGGAACCTCCTCTGTTCCAGCTCACACAAACTGCCCCTTGTCCCACTGAGCAGAGCCTGGCTCTATCCTCCTGACACCCACCCCTCACATATTTATAGACATTAATGAGGTCATCACTCCAAGCTAGAAAGACCCAGCTCCTTCAGCCTTTCCTCACAAGGGAGCTGTTCTACTGCCTTCATCATTTTTGTGGCTCCGTGCTGAACTGTCTCCAGCAGTTCTGTGTCCTTCTGGAACCGGCCACAATATTCCAGATGCAGTCTCACCAGGGCAGAGTACAGGGGAAGGAGAACCTCTCTGGATCTGCTAACCACCCCTCTTCTGACTCTCCTTGATACAGAAGTGTTTTTCCTCTGTCATTTCAGCCATGTTCTGTGCACATCAGGCAGCTAGAAGTGAACCTGATGCATGTGCATCTTTTGCAAGACACAACCTTGGCAAACTGTGAACTTGGGAGAGGCTGAAGGTGGAGTGAGGCAAGTGCTGGTCTCTTCTCCCCAGTGACCAGCGATAGGACAAGAGGAAATGTGGTCAGGTTGTGCTAGGGGAGGTTCAGGCTGGATCTCAGGAAAAACCTCTTCCTAGAAAGAGTGGGGAGGCCCTGGAACAGGCTGCCCAGGGGGAGAGGGTGGAGGCACTGTCCCTGGAGGAGTTCAACAAACAAGCAGACCTGGTATTTCAGGACATGGTTTGGGGACTAGGGGTGGATGACTGGACATGATGATCTTGAAGGTCTTTTCCAACCTTGACGATTCTGTGAGTCTAACCCTGAGAGAACGAGCTGACAAGCAATAACTGTTAGATTTTAAAACAGCTTCCTTTTTAAAGACTATCTGAGGGAAATATCAAAAGTACTTTTTTTATTTGAGGTGCTGGGCCCTTCTGGATAGCACCCACACTGTTACTCCCATGTTCTCCTAGCTTCTTGCTTTCCCAGCATGGTTCTGTTGCTGGTGACTGCCTGACTGAGACCACTGCTAACCACAAACCCCGAAGGCCCATTTCCACACTTACCAGTCCTGGTTCTCCAGCCACTGTGCTAGGTACTGCCGGATTTCCATAGGAAAGCTGTCATCATACAGCTGGTGAACTTGCTCCAGAAACTTGGAATCAAGCTGCTGTAGCTGATACCACTGAGTCATCCTGAAGAGGGTGGGGGGAAATAAGCAGTGTCAATGTTTAAGCAGTACTTGGACTGCACTGCTGAAAGGCAACTCACTCATATTTTCGTGAGCAATGGCATGATTTGAGGAGCAGGGAAGTGTTTACAGCAAACGAAGCCATCGTATGGTCAGCTCTAACAGCTTTAGAACATTAAGACTAAAAACCCATCCAACTCCTGTGCTTGGTATGAAATAAAAAGCAAATTAAGACAGTAGTGTGTGCTACTGCATGACAAGAGCATGTCATGCATGCTCTGTCTGGCAGAGAAGGACCTGGGGCTTCTAACTGATAGGAAGATGAACATGAGCCAGCAGTGTGCCCAGGTGGCCAAGAAGGCCAGTGGCGTCTTGGCTTGCATTAGAAACAATGTGGCCAGCAGGAGTAAGGAGGTGATCGTCCCCCTGTATTTGGCACTGGTGAGGCCACATCTTGAGTGTTGTGTCCAGTTTTGGGCACCTCAACGCAAGAGAGATGTGGAGGTGCTGGAGCAGGTGCAGAGGAGGGCAGCTAAGCTGTTTTGCTACTGTATGTTTTATTTCCCACAACCATTTTTTTAGGCCAAACTAAGTAATCTCTGCATGTGGCACAGGCTAGGGGAAAAAAGAACTGAGAGGCGTCAGGCTGTACAGTCCAGAACACTCATCTCACTGGGCTGCAGGTTCATCTCACAAAGCTGCAGGTTGGTGTCATGTAGTGGAGAAGGAACTTCTTCACAGTGAGTGTGACAGAGCACTGGAACAGGGTGCCCAGGGTGGGTTGTGGAGTCTCCTTGTCTAGAGACATCTAAAACCTGCCAGGATGTGTTCCTGTGCGACTTGGTCTAGGTGATCCTGCTGTGGCAGGGGGATTGGACTGGATAATCTTTTGAGGACCCTTCTAATCCCTAATGTTCTGTGATTCTGTGAAAAGGCAGATAAAGATATGTCTGAGGAACAGCCTAGACTGAGATGCAAACCTACTCATCTGTAACTTCAGGTCATTGAACTTGCTGATGTCAGGTCTTTTCCAGCCTCAACAGTAGAATCATAGAATCACTACAGACTGGAAGGGACCTTGAAAGATCATCTAGTCCAATCCCCCTGCCACAGCATCTGAACTTTTTGCAAGGTGAGAAAAGATCTTGCCACTGGCTCTTGTGTCCTGACAGTGATTCTGGTGGCAGCAGCTGTTTAAAGGGGGGTTTCGTTGGGATGTTAGGAAGCACCTCCTCATGTAACGGATGGAATGGAGTCCAGGGAGGTGGTGGAGTCCCCATCCCTGAAGGTGTTTACGGACAGACCGGATGTGGCACTTAGCGCCCTGGTCTAGATGATGTGGTGATGGTAGGTCATGGGCTGGATGAGCTCAAAGGGCTCCTCCAGCCTCAGTAATTCTAAAAAAGGACCTCTTTTAAGACTACAAAAGAACAGGGCAGCGTTGGGGTGAAGCACTCACACGCGGCCTCCTGCCAAATCCATGCAGTGCATGGCAGTTCCTCCCGCTCCTGAGTGACAAACACTGCGTGCGAGCGGCAAACAAGGGGTAGAAATGCTCTTAGGTTGAAGGGAGGACTTCGAGGGCGGGATGGCAGAGAACACAGCAGGCAGGTACACTCTCGGGGCACCAAGGCAGAGCTCAACGTGATGCAAGGGAGGGCAGAGAGGAAAACGCAGGCTGTATCAGGGCATGAAGGTGGCCCCTCTCCTCTCGCTAGTGTTCGAACGCAGGTTCTTCCCGACTTCGCGTCCTAAGGCAGCCGGACAGGCCGACTACAGCCTGACGGGCGCTGCAGGCCCGAGATCCCGTCTCGCTGTCCTGCCTGCGCTGGGTTGGGGCTGCGGGATCATCGGAACTTCTAAGGCCGCGCCCGAGCCCCGTCACAGCTCCCTCGAACCTCCCTCTGCCCTGCGGCTCCCCGCATCCTTCTCGGGTCGCCGGAGGGGGCAAAGGGCGGGCACCCGCCGCAACCCGGCACCTCAGCGGTGCGTCCCTCCCGATCGTACTCACCTTCCCTCCGAGGCGGCGCCGCCGCTGCTGCTGGGGCGGTGGCTTCGGTCACAGTGGACACGGAGCTGCGCTCCCGGTGCCGCTGGCCCACAGGAGGTGCCCACCGCAGCCTGCCCGGGCTCCGGGAGTCTCCTCCAGGGACTGCCCCAGAGCTGCAGTGCGCAGGCGCGGGGCGGGACGAGCCGGGGGCGGCTGAACCACGTGACTTCGGGGAAAGGCAGCGCGAGCCGGGAAACGAAAGCGAAAGCGGCCGCGGCAGCCCGGATGCCCCCTCTCGCCCACCGCAGCTCCCTACGGGCTGGACCCGGCTCGTTCCCCTCACCGGGTTTCAAAGTTGTGAACTGTGAACGGGGGAAGCCACTCGCTCCTCAGCTGTCCCGGTTTTACCTAGAGACGGGGTGGTCCTGGGCAGCCACCGCTGGGGCATACAAGTCTGTGAGGGCAGCCCTTATCTCACCAAGACAGGGCTGTAGACGGTCGCAGTTGGTATTTTATGAGCTCTCATCTAAGTTACGGAATCCTAAGAATTGCAGGTGGCCGAGTGTTTTGTCAGTGCGGCATTTTCTTTCCAAGAAGCATCTCAATGAAGTTTCCCTTTTCCTTCTTGTTGCCTTTCCTGTGCGACTTGGTCTCGGTGATGCTGCTGTGGCAGGGGGATCGGACTAGATGATCTTTCCAGGTCACTTCCAATCCCTAATGTTCTGTGATTCTTGCAACAGCCCTGCTTGCTCATATGTAGTGCTGCTTGGACGTGCAGTCTTGTTTGGTCTTGCCTCATGTTGGCAAAGGCTGGGAGAGTGCACATTCGATGACCAAAAGCATCGGGTGCCCCCCATTTTGTTTGTATTGAGATAGTGAGAACAGAATGAAAAGAGACGCACTAGCTGATGCAAGGTGGTTGCCTTCGCTGCTTTACAAGCCTCTGTTACTGCTTGTTGGTCAGGCTTGAACAAAAACATGACAATACTCTTATTTTTGTTGTCTCTTGAAAAATCCTACAGAAGACTTTAAACTTTTAAGCCAAAATTTATCTTTATTCGTGGTGTTCATATAAATTACAGATGTCAGCAAAATATATACACAATTGCTTGTGTTTTAGAAAATGATACGTGATGCTTTCTGAGAGGACTCATCTGCAGCTTGCTATAAATCGCTGAAGATAATTAATAGAGACACATTAAACTAAACAATGTAGCACAGAAATATCTCCCACTCCAAAGCAGCTTCACAAACATCTCACTGCTCTGTTTCCATGCAGTTGCTTTCAGGACAACCTCAATACTGTGGGTGAGAGGACTGAGTAGAAAGGGTAAAGGAAAGTGAAATCCAGGTCTCACTGATTCAAGGCGTTATGTGTTTTGTCTCGTGTCTACTTTGTAGCTACTCCACAGGAATGTAAAGTGTGAACACATTTTAAGAGGTTTCCACGTGTTTACTGTGCATTCTGCACACAAGAATTACATCTTGAAGGAGCCTGTTGATGTGTAGAACAGTGGCCTTGGAATTACCTGTTTATCACTCTACTGACAGAGGCTTTAGGGAATATTAAGGGGAGGAAAAAAGCAACAACAAAACCAAACAATCCAAACCCAGTGATAAACAGTGCCTGAAGGAGTATTTTAAAAGAGCAATTTGCTATTTGTATAAAAATCTAGTGAATCTGCTTATTAATTGAGTACCTGACAGGTAGGTAAGGTTCTGTTATATAGCAGAAAATGCCCAGTGGTCAGCAAACGCTGCAGCACTTCAGCAGTTATTTTTGAAGGCACCTCAAAGATCCTCTAGTCTGATCTAACAAAAACCTCAAAGCAAATAAAAAGAACCAACCCAAAAGCCTGGAAAAACATGTTTTACCACTCAAATACATAATTTGTAGAGGCACTGACTGGCTGAGCCCGGATGGGCTTGTGCCTAGAGCTGGGGTGAGTTTTCTGCTGACTTCTGGAGACTTCTCCCAGGTGCTGTTTTAGCTTCCATCCTTGCCTGGCTCAAACCACACCACCAGTCCACCGTTACCAGATTAGCATCCAAAAGCTGTCAGATCAGGATTTGCTTTGGTAGACTTTCTGATGATACTTGCTGCAGTACTGAGCACTTCGTGCACAAACAGGTTTACCTCTGCAACTATTTTGTGCAAGGGTTGAGTTTTACTAAGCCTTTCTTTCAGTGACAAAATGGAGACAACCTTTTGACACCGTAAGTTCTGTGTGTTTCCACTTGGGAACTCCCTCTTCTTCCCAGCCTTGCCTACCTGCCTTCCTCAGAAAAAAATCTCTGCTGAAGGTAGTTCAGCATCACTTGTGAGACATCTGAATCTGAGGATGAGAGACTTGACTCCAAGCTAGAAGCTAAGCCAGTGGTATACAAGATAATGACTAAACAAACTACTTTACGTAGTAAATCTTAATTTCCCCAAGCACATTCATGTTATCTTTTCAGAAGCAGAACATTTTGTGGTTATACTCCCATATTTACAGCAATTATAATTCTGCAAGTAAAACTAATCCTGGTGGGCCTCAAAAAGTCGAATGACCTCCAAGCCAGAGAGGCCTCTTGGACTTCTGTCAGTGAGAACAGGAAATCTGACTTGCAGGAGACTCTCTAATCCTTAGAGAGGAGATCGCTGGTTTACATGCCATTGGTAACAGGAAATGGCCCAAGAGGAACATCATAATGGTTGCCAGGAAATGTTGATTTACAAAGATGTTGAGAAAAAAGTTACTGCACCTTGAACCCTTTCAGCGGTCACACGATTACAGATTTTTCCAGTATGAGAACTTCAGTCAGTTGAGTAAGGAGAACTCAGCTAGAAGAAAAGGAGGAAAACATTAGAGTTAGTTATGACTGTTCATTAAAAAATAACTGCTGATGGAATCTTCTCTGACTCAAGGCATTTGCAGTGTTGTTCATACAATATCACATAACACTAGGGATTGGGAGGGACCTCGAAAGATCATCTAGTCCAATCCCTCTGCCACAGCAGGATCACCCAGAACAAGTTGCACAGGAACATATCTGGGTGGGTTTTAAATGTCTCCAGAGAAGGAGACTCTGCAACTCCCCTGGGCAGCCTGTTCCAGCACTCTGTCACCCTCACCGTGAAGAAATTCCCTGGAATACTGTGTCCAGTTCTGGGCCCCCGAGTTCAATAAACTGCTGGAGAGAGTCCAGCGCAGAGCCATGAAGATGATGAAGGGATTAGAACACTCCTTGATGAGGAAAGGTTGAGGGAGCTGGGTCTCTTAAGCTTGGAGAAATGGAGACTGAGGGGTGACCTCATGAATGTTGACAAATATGTGAACGGTGGGTATCAGGAGGATGGAGCCAGGCTCTTCTCAGTGTCATCTAGTAATAGGACAAGGGGCAATGGGTGTAAAATGGAGTACAGGAGGTTCCACATCAATATGAGAAGGAACTTCACGATGAGGGTGACAGAGCAGCAGAACGAGCTGCCCAGGGGGCTTCTGGAGTCTCCTTCTCTGGAGATGTTTAAAACCTGCCTGGATATGTTCCTGTGCGACTTGGTCTAAGGTGGTTCTGCTCTGGCAGGGTGATTACACTAGATCATCTTCAAAGTCCCTTTGAATTTCTAATGTTCTATGATTCTGTGACCCAGAACTGAATTTCTAGTCAACAAATAACATTTTTAATAGCACACTGATAGAGCATTTCCCCAGTCTTTGTATATACTTTGTATATACTTAGTGTATATACTTTGTATATACTTTGTATATACTTAGTGACTTATACTTAGTTTTATTTGCTAAGAATGTTTTATTTCACTTTTACTTTCTCACATTCAGACCCCATTTAGAAACCTGCATCATGAAAATGTGCAAGTCTGCTGAGTAGGGAATTTTTATGTCTAAGCAGCTTCCCTGTGGAAGTCAAGTCCTTTGTGTTCTCTACAGAATTAATGTAATTGTCCTGCATTTGTCAGTGTAAGGGTTTTGTTTCTGCAAGAGCTCTGGGATCTCTGAACTATTTGGTCTTGTTGGCCAGCGTGTCAGACAACTGAATATATTACAGCTTTCAAGTATGCTTGCATCATCCTGACCCACTTAGAAATGTCATAGAATGGCCAGGGTTGGAAGAGACCTTAAAGATTATCTAGTTCCATCCCCCCTGCCTAAGCAGGGACATCTTCACTACAGCAGGTTACTCAAGGCCCCAAACAACCTGGCCTTAAACGGTTCCAGACATGTAGTAGCCGCAACTTCCCGGGGCAAACTGTTCCAGCATGTCACCACCCTCACAGGAAGGAATTTGTTCCTAATGTCAAACCCCAACCAAGTCTGGAACCCTGTCCCCTTGTCCTCTCACTGTGCACCCGTGGGAAAGCCCTACCTCAGCTTTCTTGTAGACTCTTTCAGATATTGGAAAGCTGCTAGGTCACCTGGGAGCCCTCTCTTCTCTAGGCTGCACAACTCCAACTTGCTCAGCCTGTGCTCATAGGGGAGCTGCTCCAGCACTCTGATCCTTGTAGTTGCTCTCCTCTGGACATGTTCCAGGAGCTCTATGTCCTTATGTTGGGGACACCAGAACTGGACATACTACTCCAGGTGGGGTCTCACAAGTGCAGAGCAGACGGGGAGAATCACCTCCCTTGACCATCTATGCTGCTTTTGATGCAGCCCAGGACACAGTTGGCTTTCTGGGCCACTGACAGCTCCTGTTAAACTTCAGGTCCACCCCCACCCCCAAGTCCTTCTCCTCAGGGCTGTCCTAAATCCCTTCTCCTCACAATCTGTATTTGTGCATGGGATTGCCTCAACCCAGGTGCAGAACCTTGCACTTGCCCTTGTAGCAGTTCATGCACAGAATCACAGAATCATTACGGATTGGAAGGGACCTCGAAAGATCATCTAGTCCAATCCCCCTTCTTAAGCCTGCACTGCTGCTTCAGAGTGAAACATCGCGAGTGATGAAAGAGCTCTAATTTCTTCATATCCTACAAGCATCCTTTAGGTAAGCAGCACCTGTGGAGTACATGCCCCACTTGTTTAGTAATAACTTCTGAATGGAAAAGTGTACAACGTACAGCTGTTTCGATCACTGTGGGACTCAGATGTTCTCGCAGCACGGCATAAACGCTTGGAGACATTGGAAGAAGATCTGATGGAGAATGTGGTTCTGTAGAATCATTTAAGCTGAAACAAAAACAACAAAACCCACAAAAATAAAAGCAACTGGAATCCCTCTAGCTTGATGCATAGCAGTGGAGAATAGTAAAAGCTTGTCAAGTTAGTTAAGGCTGTACTTGGGCATATGCCAACAATCTGCTATACACTGAGAAGTGTAGGAGACGGGACTAAGGGAAGAGAGAATAAACCTGACTGGGTAATGTCAGCTGGAGACAAAAAGCAGATGGTGAAAGATAAGTAGATCAGGACACCATCAAATTTGCATGTAATTTTTACAAATATTTTGCTATGCAGATGGAGAAAGCACTGTAGAAATGAAGTTCTTTACTTGTCCTTCTTGTTCAAGCAGCCCTTGGCCAAATAAAAATGTGTGGTGTGTTGCTGTTTGAGAGGGGGAAGGAAGGCAGGCAGGCAGGGAATACTTAGTAAATGTAGTAGAGTTAACATCTGACATGCAGTACATCTGTAAGGATACTTACATTTTGGAGACTGGGATGAATACAGAAGGAACATAACCTTTTTCTCCTCCATCTGAGGGCTTTGAGACTGAAAATAAATATTAGAGGAACATGGTGTTTCAACATATGTTGTCTAGTAATTACTTATTTGGAATTTAGTACCTGCTTTGCGTGCTGCAAACCACAGTATACAAAAAATAGGTATCCCTGTTCATGCTTAAGCAGGAAAAAATGAGGGGAATTCCTGACAGTAGTCACTGAGATTAGGTCTTCCAGAATCACAGAACATTAGGGATTGGAAGTGACCTCAAAAGACCATCTAGTCCAATCTCTCCACCACAGAAGGATCATCTAGATCCGGCTGCACAGGAACATGTCCAGGCTGGTTTTAAATCTCTCCAGAGAAGGAGACTCCACAACCCCCCTGGGCAGCCTGTTCCAGTGCTCTGTCACCCTCACTGTGAAGAAGTTCCTTCTGATATTGATGTGGAACCTCCTGTGTTCCAGCTGACACCCACTGCCCCTTGTCCTATCGTTAGATGCCACTGTACCTCTCCAATCCCTAATGTACTGTGAGACTGTGGTATTGTGAAAGATTTTCTTGAAGATGCTGATTACAGGAGGTATCTTAATCTGTTCTCTTCCTCTTCCCCCCACCTTCCTCACATGGCCTCTGGACTTTGGGGTTGCTTTGCAGAACGAGTAAACAGCAATGGAGCCCTACCTTCATTTGGCTGACAGCTGTAGTGTTTGCCAAAGGCCTTATCTTTGGGAATGTCTGGATACAGATACTTCAGGGGGTTTTCAGGAACGTTGTCTGCCATAATAACTTTGTAGTCGCGCAGTATGTCGGCAAAGGGCAGCGCAGACAAGCGACCTTTGTTATAGGGTTCCACCGAGTGAAACGTTACGTCTCCTGTAATAACAGGAAAGCCCCGTTACAGCTGATAATGGGCAGATCAGCATCTGCAGTTCCAACGTGTATTTGCCTTTCTCTTACAGTTTGTACTAGCATGGGGTTTACCTGGTCATACCAACGTTAGTATCTTTCAAGATATACTTTCTGTAGACATGAAACTGAAGATAAAGGCTGCAGGAAGCAGGCAGACCTCCTAGTGAGCTTGTCAAGTAAATAAGCAGGAGGGCTGAGAGGCAGACTTTCAAAGACATGGTTTGTATTTCAGCAAATAAGCTTGTTGTGTCTTGCTCCAAACTATCCTAAGACATGATACACGTGAATTCTGCTTTCAAACCAAAGAAACCATGGCTCCTGTATCACAAGTATACTGCAGAGTTTGAGGTTTGTTGTTTTTTAATTGTACTTACCATTTTCTAACTGGTCTACCCAAGTAAAGGTAATTCCACCCAGGTTGCTTTCACTAAACCGTAACAAGAATGTTCCCGGTGTCTTGTCTTTGAGCAAAATTCGTTCCTTCTCTTTGCTCACAAATCCCATCACGTACCTGAAGTGTAACAGGAAATCATGGTTTTACTTTTGGGAAAAAATGCAGCCTTCAGCCTGTGCAGTGTGTCTGACCCAATTCATACAGACGTTCAAAGTCTTGTGGCAGAAGCTCAGCAAGGTCGTGTAGTTACGACAAAAGGTTCACGTGATTTAGATGTGGAATTGAGCTCAAAGAAGCAGAAGCATTAAAGTCAGCAAATTCTCTTCTGCATAGACAAAACTGAGATTAGTAAGGGGGGGAAAAAGAATGAAGCAGAGAGATATGAATATGGAGCAGTTTCCTTGTTGCTCACCCATCAATCCAAAGAGGTAGAATGTGTTTTTTAATTAAGTCCAGGATGGCTTCGAGCCAAACCCAAAAGGTGAAAGACTTTCCAGGTAAATGTTCCTAATTAAAAGAAACAAAGCCAATGACAAAACAGAAACAAAATCAACACACGTAAGAAAAGAGTTGTGAGAGCGATGTTACTCAACGTCCGTATGATGTGGCTAACATCCATATGACGTGGCTAACGTCTGTATGACATGGCTAATGTCCGTATGACGTGGTTATCTCGATTTCTTAAGAATAATCTAGTTTGCTCAAGTGAGAATGACAAATCTGAATGCTTTGAGTACCATTTCTCTCTTAGCCTGACATAATCCAATTGATTTTTAAGGCATAAATTGGAACAGTCTCATTTTTAAAGAACCCCCCATGTTTGATATATTATATTTAGAAAGGATGGCGAGAAAGTGCAACTTCCTTACAGCTTACAAGGTTCTGTGTTTATTTAAATAATTGTATTGTGGATATACAATGAGTTTATCCTTCTTTCTCACTGACTTGTCACTTACTGAATATATTGACTGACTTGAAATAATTTAGGTAAAGGGTGGGTGTCAGGAGGGTGGAGGCGGGCTCTGTTCAGTGTCATCTAATGATAGGACAAGGGGCTATAGGTGTGAGCTGGAACATAGAAGGTTCTACATCAACATGAGAAGGAACAACTTCTCAGTGAGGGTGACAGAGCACTGAAGGGGCTGCCCAGGGGAGGTTGTGGAGTCTCCTTCTCTGCAGATGTTTAAAACCGGCCTGGGCATGTTCATGTGTGACTTGGTCTAGGGGATTCTGCTGTGGAAGGGGGACTGGACTGGATGATCTTTTGAGGTCCCTTCCAGTCCCTAATGCTCTGTGATTCTGTGAACACCTGAAGAGAAAGTACTGTACACTTAATGCAAACTGCGCTGTGTGCTTTGGTAGCGCTCTCGGTTGCTCCTGTATGGAAATGCTTAGGGCACATTTAACGACAGCTTCTGACACCTGTAGCAGTGTCAGTCAGTAGATGTCTTAGCTCAGGCTTTAAAATACTGGAAAGATTATTTTCCTACGTAAAGTTTAACAATCCACGTGGCTGTGCTGTGTTACAAGGCCCATGTATGGCAGGTAAGATTCTTAGCAGCAGCAGAGAGACAGTTAGATATGCATAAGGCTGTTCAGAGAAAGCAGAGGCTACTTTAGCTTTGGAACTGTACCTTGCAGAACTTTGCCCAGGAGAGCTGATAATCACTGTAACTGACTTGTTGTCCTGAGAAGGCAAAAACCCCAAAATAAAGTCAGTCTGTTTCTCTGAAGTTTTGAAATAGATGTAGCTTGGTATCTGTATAGTTGTGGGGAGAAGTAAAGTACATGCGGACTTGGAGAAGGACTGAGAGGGGCATCCTAGAATCAGTCATTCTGGAGGGATTGGACTAGATGATCTTTCGAGGTCCCTTCCAATCCCTAATGTTCTGTGATACTGATTTCCACAACCCTCCCCCAGGTCTTTACAAAATGCTTCTGTGTCTGCCCAGTATCACTATACTCTCAGCTTGGGACTTCTTACAGCTCACAATACAGTTTATAATTGTTCCTTTTCCAGCACCAGATAAAACTTCATTTTCTTCTGCCAGCTTTCCCTAAGGCCTCTCTCTTCTTGGGGACAATCTGACCCCAGTGTTCAGCAGGTCACCCTGCTGAAGTCACAGGGCCTCTTTGCTATGCTGACACCAGTGAAGGATGCACCCACAGGTACTTAAAATGAAACAAAACCCAAACCAAACCTCACAAGCAAGCAGAAGTACTTCCTTTTGGTTTCAGATGCATGAGATAATGACTTGCTAAGCAAACAAACTTGCAGTTCAGTGTGACTCTGATACCTTCTTTCTTCAGTTTAGCAGTCTGGAAGTTCAGAAGTTGAACTGCTTTGTGAGAGGAAGAAGCTGACGTGTGCTTTGCGTTAAAGAAAAAATTGTCATTGTGGCTTTTTTTATAGTCAGGTCTGGAAGTGGAGGTCACGCTTAAAGTCATTACCTCTGTCTGTAAAATAAAAGAGCCTCAAAGCAAATAAAATCTCTGTATTTCTGCATGCTTACCTGTAAGTTTCTCTGCCAGCATGTTGAGCTGCTCAGAATTGAGTCCACGGCCAACGTATGATGAAAACTGCCAGCTCAGTACTTCTAAGAGCTGGCTTAACGGGGCAGCAGGGGGGTTGTTGAAAAAGGACAGATTCTGCAACAGAGTTAGTGCTTTGTTAAGACAGTGACCATGGAAAACACTGCAGGTTCTAAAAGAAGTGTTTGGGCAGAATCTGGAAGTGTTAGGTGTGCAGAGACATTGTGATTGGGGCCAATGTTATGCTGTCCCTTCCACCTGCAGCCACCCACCCAGCAAGGCCCACTTGGGCTGGGGGCAGACTTAGACCAAGAGTCCGTGTGTGTGTCTTGGATGATCAAATACCTTCCTATGCTTCTTCTGATAGTGTCACCTGCTAAGGCAGTGAAAAAAGGCTTAAATCCTGCCTGATAAATGCAGATATTATCATATGTTTAATGCATGGAAGTCTTAAACCATAACACATTAATATAGGGATCTGTTGTTGAACCCTTTGGCTCAGCTTTTCTTTAAGTTTCTGAGCTGTCCATGTCATGAATGTACTGAAGAGTGTTGAAAAACTCCCTGGAGTATCACAGAGTGATAACGAAGGCCAGGCTGCTGGTCATCTGGCCTGCCATCAGTCTTATGTGCACTCTGTGGTAAAGCTGCCTCAGCCCTTTTCTTCTCTGAACATCTGTGTGACTGTCACTAATCCCTCATAGCACTGTCAGCAGTTCTCAGGCTCTTCTGCAACCTACAAATGTAGTAACAGTGACTGACTCTCAAGTATGTGTTGACCTGCTGCAGCCTCAGAATGATTCTGCTTCTGCTCAGTTACAGCCACTAGAAGGTGCTACTTGACAGTTATAATCATGTCCACAGAAAGCATCGACCCCTATAAAATGCATGAAGGGAAGTAGCACTTCAGTAGATTACAGACCCACTTATACCCCATGTTGACAATTTTGATGAAACTTGCTGCTAGCAGGATTATTTTGTGCCATGTACAATTTAGCTGGGTCTCTTTAGCTTGGAGGAGGCTGAGGGGTGGCCTCATTAATGTTTGTAAATATGTGAAGGGTGGGTGTCAGGAGGATGGAGCCAGGCTCTGCTCGGTGGCATCTAGTGATAGGACAAGGGCAGTGGGTGTGAGATGGAACACAGGAGGTTCCACATCAATCTGAGAAGGAACTTCTTCCCAGTGAGGGTGACAGAGCCCTGGAAAGGGCTGCCCAGGAGGTAGTGTAGTCTCCTGGAGACATTTAAAAACCGCCTGGATATGTTCCTGTGAGACTGGATCTAGGGAATCCTGCTGTGGCAGGGGGATTGGACTGGATGATCTTTCAAGGTCCCTTCCAATCCCTAATGTTCTGTGATTCTGTGGTTCAAGAAAGACAAATTCAGACCAGAACAGTTGTGGAGCAGGGCCGACTCCTTTCCTTAGTTTAAAAACTACAACTTTAGCCTACAAAATGAAAGCTAAGTGTGCTGTGGTTCAATCTCTGATTAATACAAGACACAGTGAACAATATGTATGATGTATGAAGAACAAGCATGACGTTGATACCCAATAACAGAAATATGAAAATGCATATAGTCAGTACTTGCACACTGAAAAAACTTACCTGAGGGTCATTGGTCGACAGATTGTACCAAATAATAGAGGCCCACGCATTGGGTAGTTGGCTGACATTGGAAATCATCACCACAGGCAAGGAGCTGGTCTAGGGGAAAGAATAAACGGGGTATGTAAATGCTGTGTTGTGTGTTTTGGGGTTCTTGTTCAGCTCCCTCTTCCTTCCCAAAGCGTACAATTCTGTCCAGTTCTGGAAATCTTCCATCTGCTTGTGGTTACTGATGAAGGCAGCACCTAGGATACAGTGACCTGTGGTCTGGCCCAACATGGTTGTTCTTTCATAGGGTGCTGGAAAATGCCTTTTAACACTTGCCCCAGAAAATCTGTCCAGAATACTCACTTCCAGATTTATAGTCAATCCATACAGGCAGACCTGTGTTTCAAAGCTGATGGAGTGCAGCTCCTCAGTCACCATGTGAGAGCCCTGTGGGAGTACAGAGGTTATAAAACTGTGCACACACAGTTGGCATTGAAGGCTGTCCCAGGGATCCCCCTGCTGAGATTAAGCAGCTTTGAAAGAAAACACATCACGTACATAAGTAGAGCAGGAAAAGAAGGAAAGAAGTGATTTGTTTAAATCTGATATTAAATTAATCTAGAAGTCTGCTGCCTTTTATGATGACTCTGGAAAAAAACATTGATGCTGTTAATGCAATAACTTAAAGGTAGTTTTTTCCCCTAAAATGGTGCTTTTACACACAGATTTACACTCACAAACTTAACAGGTGACTTTTTGTTTCTGACAAAGATTGTCTCTGACTTTTCCTGAAGCCTCTTTACTGATTGACAATTCTACTGTAAACAAAGAAGTTAAACTTTGAGGAGAAACAAACTAGAAACAGAACCAAAACAGCCACAGCTTTACTGATGAGCAGGTCTGCATCTGGGAACACAAGTTTGTTGTGAGTATAGTTAGACAGTACTAGCTGAAGGAGTGGAGGCCTAAATCTTTAATCCAAAGTAAATCTTGTATTAAATGAACCAAGCTTTTTTTACCCTGTCAAAGAAATCTATCGCAGTTGATTAAAGTTTTTTGGTATAAGCATTTTGTTTTGATTACAAACCAGCACAGCTCTGTAAAGCTCCAAATCTCTGCCCCTTGGGAAACAGCTTTTGAACTGTATTTCCATCTGCAGATGTCAACATGTAAAAATCTATTTGTCCTTTTCCTATTTTGTTGTGTTCCCCCCCCCCCC
>VXBP01005837.1:100906-169887 GCA_013400115.1 Rhinopomastus cyanomelas
CCCCCCCATATTTGGTCAGACTTTTCAGAAGAGTTTAGAAAAGAAACACAAAATCCCAAATCAAAGTGCTTCATGTTACTGAAATAGGCTGCTTCCAGTCAAAATAAAATAACACTTGTCCATGGCCTTCTGTTTCCCATGAAGGACCTCCAGGATATGTAGAGGCACTGCAACAGAAGACACTGTTTAATTTAAGGACTGAGACTACAGGGCATTTTCAGTGGGTGTGAGATGGAACAGAGGAGGTTCCACATCAACACGAGGAGGAACTTCTTCATGGTGAGGGTGACAGAACACTGGAAAGGGCTGCCCAAGAGTGTTGTGAAGTCTCCTCTGGAGGCATTTAAAACCTGCCTGGACATGTTCCTGTGCAACATGGTCTAGGTGGTCCTGCTGTGGTTTGGGGATTGGACTAGCTGATCTTTCAATGTTCCTTCCAATCCCTCATGTTCTGTGATTCTGTGGTACTCATCAAGTGACCTCAAATGTTTTAATACAGGTAGAATTAATCCAGCTCAACATGTAGAACCGATACAAACTTGAAAAGGCTTGGTGAAGCTTCCCTTCTCCCTCCCCCACTATGATTTTTTAAAATCCTACATTTTTTTCTCATGTTAAAAATCATCTAGTGGGAAAGCACATCTGCATGAATGTCAAGTACAGGAAGCTGCCACTTCTTTCCACAAGGCAAGCCACGCTTAACAACTCCACTCTTGGCTTCCTCAACATTCTATAAACTGAGTTTAACAATTACTACACTTGCTGTTAATAAAA
Source organism: Rhinopomastus cyanomelas (assembly GCA_013400115.1). NCBI lineage: Eukaryota > Metazoa > Chordata > Aves > Bucerotiformes > Rhinopomastidae > Rhinopomastus > Rhinopomastus cyanomelas. The sequence goes on from VXBP01005837.1 coordinate 101,681, forward strand.
AATCCCAAACCCTTTGTTCATGATACTAATGGCTTCACAGACTGATTTGACCAAAGAGATGCTGAGGAAATCAGCAGTGAACCACGTGACCGCTCTGCTGTCCTAGTTCTCTCCAGCCCTTTGCTTTATATAGTTAAAAAGGCACAATGTGTAAAAGTGAGAGTAAAATGCTACCAAAAGTAGAGCATTTCTGCATTGCCTGTCCTGATGCAGTACCAAAGCAACCCGGAGGGTGAGCCCTGAGTTTCATCTTGCTAATCAAGTTATTCTGTTCAGAAACACTGTTTGAAGTGAGCACAAATATCTCCTTGTTTTGGTTTCTGGTTAAAAATCTCCCTGCTTGTCCCACCTTTGTTTTCTACTTAGACTACTGTCAGTGGTCGAATCTGTGTGAGTTTAAAAGTGGTGCAGATACTGAGCTTAAGGACTAGCAGTGGGCTTGGCAGAGTTAGGTTAATAGTGGGACTCTCTCTTAAAAGTCTTTTCTAACCTAAATGATTCTAGAGAGTAATTTCTGTGTAACTACAGCTACTTGGGCGTGGATGAGCTGAGAATGTATGGATTCATTGCAGGCTCCTCTGCTAGAAGGAAGCACTTCCAAAACCTCTTCACCTTACGTTCCAGGTGGTGTGTGCCTGGCTCTGGCATGTGGGTACCGCACAGTCCCTGCTGATTTGGTCGGGCTGGCATGTCACAGTACAGTGTCACCGCCAGAGGGGAACGTGTGACCACAGTCAGAGGACTACTGGCAAATGAAGCATGCACACACTTCTGCTCCTGCCCGAGGCAAGCAAACTTGTTGGATGCAATTAAAACGAGCTGTAAACTTGGCCAACAGTTTAGATACCTAAAGAGCCGTTGCAGTAGGAAAATAGTTTCCATAAACAACTCAAAATGATGATTTTTCTCAAATTGTAAATAACCAAAGGCTGCCTTAACAAGGAATGAGCACATTCAGATAGTTATCTTCCTCCTATTGAATTTTTGTTAGTATAAACATTCAAGGCATGACATTAACATTTCCATGAGTAGTTCTGAAAAGGTGTCATTATACTGCCATCTCACAATTAGATCTTATACTTACTATAAGGATTATATATCTATTTCAAGAATCTAAAAATATATGGTTGCTCTTTTCAATAATCTAAAAACATATGGTGGCTCTTTGATTCACTAAAACCTGATCTGAAATACTTGTGAGAGTAACAAAGAATAGTATGTAAGAATCAACACACAAACCTCATTTCCTTTGCTTCCAGCACTCAATTTCATTTCTTTGGGTTGCTGTACAAAGCAAAAACAGTGTTTATGTGCCAGGGAAATTACAGACAGAAGTACATATAAATATTGTTATTTGTGGCCATGAGGTTTTTAGTATAAAAGGGTTTTATTTACAATATACAAATTCACTGTAGTGAAGGCTCTTGAAAGTCTGTTCAGTGAATTCTTTTGATATTTTGAAAGATTTTTTTTTTAGAGACTATTAACATAACTGTTTAATTAGGGTGCTCCTGAAGTGTGTAATACAGGGTAGTACATTCCATTATTTTTTTTTTTGAATGGATGAAGTATGAGATGCCATAAACAGACTCTAGGAGTTAATTTTTTATACAAAAGAAAAAAGGTGAGAGGTAACCTGACTGCAATGCAGTTCTCCCTGTGTAGTTTTTAAGGAGTCTTTTATTTCTTTACCCGAAGAACCTAGCACGGGTGAGGCCACATCTTGAGGACTGTGGCCAGTCTTGGGCATCTCAATACAAGAGAGATTTGGAGGTGCAGGAGCAGGTGCAGAGGAGGGCAACTAAGGTGGTGAAGGGACTGGAGAATCACTCTTATGAGGAAAGACTGAAAGAGCTGGGGCTCTTTAGCTTGAGGAAGAGGGGGCTGTAGACTATTCTCTGCAACTACCAGAAAGAGGTGTTGTAGAGGTTCATGCTGGTCTCTTCTCACAAGCAATTAGCGATGGAATAAGAGGGAATGGGTTCAAGTTACAGCAGGGTAGATTTAGACTTGATATTAGGAAAAAGTTTTTCAGGGAAAGGATGGTCAGGCACTGGAATGGGCTTCCCAGGGAGGTGGTTGAGTAGCCAGCCCTGGATATATTTAAAGATCGTTTGGATGAGGTCTTGAGGGGTGAACTGGTAAGGTAGGGTAGATGGCTGGACTCAATGATCCCAGGGGTCTTTTCCAACCAGAGTGATTCTGTGATAGCAGGAAAAAAAGCAGTCAAACTCACCAAATGTCGAAATTCTACTGACAGGCTTCCGTTTGCAGATTCATCCATGTTCATTGCTTTCACATGTGTTCCACACAGAACAAACCTACGATTACTGCAGAGGAAAGAACACTTAGGTACTCAGATAGCATTAGATTGGGTAATTTAAGAAATAGATTTTATTTTCTTACCTTACAGTTGAAACATTCCTAAAATAGAAGAGGGGCAGGGGAAGAGGAAACATTGTGAATCAGTAGATTGGTACTGAGAAAGGTATCTTGAGATGGTAGATTTTGTCTCTCTGTGTTAATTCACACCACCAGTACAACTGCAGTTTCTAAACTGAAGAACTGGAACTTGCATTTTCCTGCTAAGGTTTTGCATCTGATGCAAGCAGTGTATTTTATCTATAGCTTCCTTCCCCTGCTACTGGATTGATCTGTGGGTGTTCAGAGGCACAGCACTGCCTAACTGCCTGCATAGCTGTGCTCTGGGACAATGCAGGCCTGCATAGATAGCTCTTGCTGTGCTGGGAGGACATGGGTGCATCAGCAATGGGAATACACAGCTGTTGATAGAAACAGTCCTGGCTTTTCTCCTGCTCCTTTCTCACTGGGTACTTTCCTTCCTTCTTTTGGGCCAACATCTCTCTCTTGTGTGGTCCAGCTTGTTTTTCGGGGCTTGTATAAGCACAACAGCTACATGAAGAGAGGTAGCCAGTACCTGTGGCTGGGGATGGTGGGCAGTGAAGACCTGGATCGTGCTGATTTTGAAATCATACCTTGATAGCAACTGCTCTGCCCCAGGTTTTGTCATGCATGGGGAACCTAACCTATCTGTAACCAAGCTCACTCTACAGCATTGGTATAGCTCAAACCAATACACCTTGCTCAAAGAAATGTAAATTCAAACAGAAATACTTCAGGCAGCATTAACACCATTTGCACAAAGGTAGAATAGCCAGGTTCTCAGATGTTTTTTGCTCAGGAAGTTACAATAAACCAAAGAAGCTGGGGATCCTGTTCATTTGGGACTGATGTTCGGAATAATGGGAACACAAAAGAGAAGCAAACAGCTCAGAAAGGAGGAGTTTCTGTAGCAGTAACCTCTAATTTCAGGTCTGTAAGCTGCCAAAGTCATCAAGTACAGCAACAGCTTTTCAAGCACAGGCTTCATGTACTGCTTGGAGCAGCTGCACTGAAAGTACTGGGCCTAATTAATGCAAGCAGAGCTAAGTGGTATTTCAGAGCTAACTATCCCACAAATGTAATGTGGCTTGATTTAGTCCTTCTGTGATGCTCCTATTACAGACCCATGAATTTTATTTAAGCCTTGAAACAAGCCTTAAATGGACTTCTTGCCTCCAATTTGAAAATATCAATTATACATAGCAGCTTTTTACAACAAATTTAAACCACCTTCCATATCAAAAGAGAAAAGAATTACTCTGTTTTAATGGTTTTGGATTTTACATCAAGCTCTAAATCACATAGGGTACCACTTGACAAACCTGTGCTTTGGGAGTGAGAGAATATACTCATTTTAAAGTTTCTTACTTGTCAATAGTTGCTTTCACTCTGATCTGGTAGTTCAGCTCTGGCAATTTAATTAGCAACCTAAGCAGAGAATGTAAAAGTTAATATTAGAATATAATTCTCACCAGAAAATGTTAGAAGACAGGTAGCTTCACACCAAAGTATCTTGAACGACTACAATCTGAAAATCTGTAGTCTAGGATTATATCATAATTTACAAGGTTGAAAGAGGAGCTGGGCTACTCCAGTGGCAGCTGTTAGTCCTCCCTACAAGTATGTGGAAAAGTTGGTATGTGTATGAGGGAACAGTCTGACAGAGAAAGAAGACATAATAATTAAGCACTAGGTTTGTATAATCCGTGTCTGCACCACAGATACCTGTACCCTTCCTGTACCCTTTCTGCATACCTCAAGCCTCCATGCACTCCTCTTGGTGTGAGATGGAAATGAGAGTTGTCCTATCTGTTGGCCTTTTCACAAAGTGAGGCAAGGGAGCAAGTGGGAGAGAAATAACTTGCTATTGATTCACTAGGGCCCCTCAACATACAGATGCTACTCTTTCCTACGCATGAAGGCAGCTCTGAGTACCCTCATGTTGGTTTTTATGATGTGGATTGTTATTTGTTTGGTTTACAAAGTCATCAAAACAAGAATTCAATGCATACAGAACCCTGCTAGTGCTGACGTTTGCCTGCCAGCTGTTTTCCTCGCATGGATTTATTCTTTATTGCTGCTACTTATGAGTGACAGGTTCTGTGGCCTTTATGTCCTTGTTTGAGAAAGTCTCCGTGGACTCAAACGCAAGTGGGGGTAACACAAGTTGTTCTGCTTTGTTTCCCACATTTTTCTAGGAGAAGATGCAGTGTGCAATTTAAGTTTGTATCAGATTTCTTTTCCTTACCTTAATTTCACCGTGAACTGTATTAATGTTTTAAGAACCATTGGCCTCTGGGGATGTGTTGGCATGCAGGGCTGCCTTTCAACCACAAATGAACTGTGTGAAAGGAAGTGACACATTGTTAGGGTTGTGCATGAACAAACAGCTGTCTTGTGGTGGGGGGAGAGGGCTGCTATCTCCTGGAGATTTATTTCTCTGCACATACTGAAGGAGGAGTATATATTCTAACTTGCATTTGTCAAGATGGTCCAGTACTCTGCCTTGTGGTGGAATTTGTCCTAAGAAGCTGATATTTGGAAGATGTTAAATATCAAAACAAAACAAATTCCACAGTCCTAAAACAAAAGGCTAATGAAAGTTGGGAAGACTGAGAATTATCAGAATCATAAAAGCCAGTATAAAACTACTCTGAGCCTGGCTACAATGAAATTAAACAATCATTTTATCTTCTTTCAAATTTTTTATTAAAAAAACCCCAAGTGATTCTATTTTGCTTTCAGATGGTGACTTGTGGTGTGGTGGGGGGTTTGGACTAGATGATCTTTTGAGGTCACTTCCAATCCCTACTGTTCTGTGATTCTCCAGTATGGCCTGTACAAACGGCCAGTGGAATGTTGATAATATTTTACCTGTGAATGTAAGGAAGAATTGTGGCCAGGCAGGGCAGGATGTTTTGTGTGGGGAAGAGACAAGAAAAAGAGCAAATGAGCACCTTCTACTTTACTCAGAAACCCAGCCACACAGCTTTTCTCAGCAGTATGTAGGTAACTCCCACTGAATTAGGTGGATTTTGTGCATGCACTTAAGGTCAGAACCTGACCACAAAGTTCTGACCACCTTAACTGCTACTACACACAAGGAGCTGCCTGGTTTTAATGACAGCTGTATGTAGCTTTTATACTGTAAATTCAGTCTTGAAGAACATCAGGAACTCAAATTTTAGTTCATTTTTTTTTCTTACTAATACTACGTAGTCATCTGAGAAGGAACTTCTTCCCAGTGAGGGTGACAGAGCACTGGAAGGGGCTGCCCAGGGGGGTTGTGGAGTCTCCTCCTCTGCTGCCTGACATGTTCCTGTGTGACTGGATCTAGGTGATCCTGCTGTGGCAGGGGGATTGGACTGGATGATCTTTTGAGTCCCTTCCAATCCCTCGTGTTCTGTGTGATTCTGTGTGACTGTTGCCAACACATCAGTGCCAGTTCAAGTAAAGGTTCCGCACGCTGACAACGGCTTACGCACTTCCGGAAAAGATTGTAGAGCAGAAAGTTGACTTTTTCCAGCAGCTGAGGTCTTTGCACTGGGATGGGGTCCCCATCGTAAGTCAGTCTGGTCAACAATTCATCCAGTTTTTCTAGTTGCCGTCTAACTTGAAAGAGACTCTCGGCCAACAGCGTAAAACTACAAGAGACAAAAGATTACTGTGCAATCTTTCATGTGAACCATTTCTTAGAACATAATGGCTACTAAAGTTGTTGCTTGGGGAACAAGCAGTTGGGCTTTATCCCAACTCATGTCCATTCATCTTAAGTTTAAGTACAGGAGTAGTTGTGCAAGAGGCTTCACCAACAGCTATGCAGTGCTGCTTGTGATAATCTGAAAGAAATATACACATGGTCCTGATGTTTTCATGCAGAGCACTCATGCTGGTTTTAATTCTTTCTTACAGCTCAATACTTTTGCAAAATGTACCCTTTAGAACATTAATATTTATATAAAATTAGCAAGTTCCAAAGACTGAGGAGGTGTAAAAACAGTAAGAAAAATCAAATCCAAACATACTCGCTTAGAGCTTCATAGGCTATATGGTAGGAAATCACATTTCTAAGCTATTTTTAGCATTTTCACTGGAAAAAACTTCAGTAAGGGGAAAAATCCTAGAAAAAAAAGGTTTTGCCTTTCAAAAAAACATCTTTTCAAACCTAAAAATATTCCTTGTTGTTCTCCTTCCTTTTTTCTTCGTACTTTTTACCTTGTCTTTTCCAAGAGAGAAGCTTGTGAGTTAAAATAACCAGGACTTGCTTACACTCTGGCTGCATTACGTTTTAAAATGTGATGCTATTTTCTTTTCATCTGCAATCACCTTTAGAGTTGCCACCACCAAGCCTACTGTCGTTCAGTTCCTGCCTAGTTTGAAGCCTGGAGGAGTGATGCACCTAGTGAGTCAGAGCATAAAGTGTCTACCCAGCTTTTGCCTAGACAAAACTCCCACTGTCCTCAGAGGCAAACTCGGTCAGCACAGTTCTTACTCAAGCAAGACTGCAGACAGGGTATGGTATCATATGCCTGGAACAACCATCACACCAAAAAATGAGTGTCTGCCATGGCTCAGGTTCAACAGTTCACTCTAAAGCTAATAGTTTTGAATAGCTAAACAATTAGTGGTTTTAGCTATTTGCTTGATTAGCTCTAATGAATTTGCTGCTGTTGCAAGGTAGCAAGGCATCTAAAGGAACAACCATCTCGTGAGCAGCAGACTTCCTGTGGTTTCTGCTGGAAACACAAGCTCAAGGCAGGTTTACCAGTTCTGGAGCTGATCGAGTCCACCATGGAGAGGGCCCCCAATGCAGGCAATTTGCTGCCGTCTCTTCCAGTCTAGCAGCTCTTCAGTCAGCATGTTGCTCATAAGCATATCGATTTCATGAATCACACGCCCTATTTTACTGAGTACTTCCTGTAAAACAGGAGAGGTGTCACAGACAGACCACAGGGAACAGCCACACAATTCAGCAATTATCATCAAGTGCTGTTTACTCCTTTTCAGTTATTTAGAAAGGAACTGTATTTGCTTCCCAGCACTTCAGCCTCTCTAGCTCACAGGTGACTGGATGTATCAGCTCTTGAAGTTTAAATGAATCCTAAATCTTTATGAACTCTTTTCAAGTTTAAATTAATCCTGAATCTTTAGGAACTCTTTCTCAGTAATTACATTTTTGAGGAGACTACAAGTACTGTGAAGGTCAAAAAGTTGTCCTTTTGTTTTGCTTCATATCCAGTGCACCGGGTTTTTGCTTGACTGGTTTTAACTGTAAAAAGGACATGGACTCAAACCATTTACCTAAACACACTGTCTGCTGTGCCAGCAAAGAAGTGGTCAGAGGAATGTTTGCTGTATTTGCAAGTCTTGGTTGCTGAACAGAGCAAGGTACCACTGGTGGGCTGTTGGCTCTTTTTTCCCCCAAATTCTTCTCTTTGTGACTACTAGACTACGTTTACTTTGACTACTTTTTATTTCCTTTACAAGGTAAAGATTGCCAGCTAAGTTCTCCCTTTAGCACAGTACATAAGAAGTCCTGCAAAGTGATGCCCTGGACTGACTTCTAAGTGGTGCAGATCCATGCTCTTGACTGAGCCATTACTTAATTGCCAATTAACTGCTAGGCAAAACCATCCGTACCCACCCAAATCTCCTGTGGATTTTTAACTCCTGCGTCAAGTTGTCTGTTCTTCTGCGAGGATAATTTAAAAAGGCTTGTGTATGTGCTTGAGTACTCAGTGTGGGAACAAGGGGAGAAAGCAAATGAACCACAAATGACAAAGCATACCACTAACCTTTCTCTTGTAGTCTAAAGTATTGAGCATCGCCTGCAATGCCAACATTTCCTGTTTAATGAGGATGCTGTTTTTGTCATTCTGCTCTGCAGGGGTTGGAAAAAAATCAGTATAAATGCGTGTGTGGGTGCATGTGCATGTTTACAAGGAGAAGAGTGGAAAAAACCACAGCCAGACAGCAGCATGAACTAGGGAAAAAATAAAACTGCAAACATCAGTAGGTTATGCAATAGTGTGCTTCATCTGAATGGACTAACTTTAGTACAAGTTTAAGATTAGGTTTTATCTTGATGTGTATGTGGAACAGGAAAAGGTAGAAAACATATGGATGATACTCAGAAATCTATAAATGTCTTATTTGTGTGCATACTTGGGTATAACATACGTCTGGCTTTGATCAGGGATTGATCTGTACGCTACTGAAGTATGCTTGTGGTGCCAGCAGTTAAACTAAAGCTCTTTGGACTCGATGTGAATTGCACAGCTGGGTGAGAGAATGGAGGTTACACACTTGAAACAAAGGGGTCATTGCTGATCATGGGGTACTTCCCCTCTCCGCAACCTTTTCCCTCCCCTGGATCATGCATTTGTCTCAAGCCTTCCCAAGCACAGCCCATGCTTTTTCATGTGCAGCACCTGGCCCATTCTCACCTTCCCCCACCCTTTGCTCTTCATGGATCTTTCATGCTGCCTTCAAAAAAGAAATGGGTCCCATCTGTGTCTCTGCCAAGCTCTGCATGGACTTCTTGCCGTTATATTAACATGGACATTTTGGGAGAGGCAGATGAGTAACTCATTTTCAGCTTGGTCACAGCAGTTGCTCACACACATCATAAGGTACTGTGAGTTGTCTCTGCTGGGGTAGAGCACTTGTAGGCTCAGTGAAATTTTAGCCCTGAAAGCCACTTATATAAACATGTTTTATTTTGCAAGTGGAGCAGGCTTCAGTCATCTGCCTGGTTAATAATCTGGATTAGCCTGATGGCTAACAACTTACTAAACCATGGCAACTTGAGCTCTTCCAATTGCCCGGCCATATCCAGCCTTAAACTTACAGGATTAATATGTTTAAGAATGCAGCTATTTCAAGGCCAATGTCTTTAAATGTTCAGAAGGAGGTAATATGGAGAAGCAGAAACAAGTGGACTTCAGTTTCTTTTCTGAAAGAGATCATGCAAGGGCTGTTGCCACATGCAGATCTTAACCACCACAGGCAGGCCAAACATGCATTCAGATTGCTTACTGGATGGTTACCACCGCTATGGTCAAAACAAGAACAGTGAAGCAAGTTAGAGGCTAAAAAATCCATTTTGCACCACTCTGCACTAGGAAATGGAAAAGGCTCTTCCACATTCCACCAAGGAAGTGTCAGGTCAAAGAAAATTGAAAAGCAGGTTCTTTAAATCACACAACTTATCTGTATAAAATAAGTAGACTTGCACAACAAGATTCTGTCTGTTCTCTTAACCCCGAGAGTCATGTTCCAAGACTGTAACTTTATATAAAATAAAGATCTATTTGGACATTTAAAAATCCATATTTATATATGTTGTATGGGTAATGCTCCCCTCCACTACCCCCCTGCCCCGATACAAGGACCTAGCTGTGGAATCAGCCGTTTCCTAGAGATTAACAAAGTTATGATAAAAGCTCGTACCTAAGCTTTGTATGGTTTTGTACCTGAAGTCAAATTCCTCTTGCAAGTCCTCCAAGTATTTGACATCCTGGTCAGTCATCTTTCCCAGAGAAAAGAAAGTAAATTTGGGTATTAACAGCAACATAAAAATGAATTTGTTTTGTGTTAGACAAATGCATCTGAAGGATCCCTAAGCAGTTCTAGGAACCCTGATTTAATGTTAGTCACCTTAAAAAAAAGACACTTGAATTTAATCCATAGATCCAAATGTGTATCAAAAACTACAATTTATTTTACTTGTTCAGAAGGACAGTGCAGAGCCATGAAGATGATGAAGGGAGTAGAACATTTCCCTGATGAGGAAAGGCTGAGGGAGCTGGGTCTTTCGAGCTTGGAAAAAAGGAGACTGAGGGCTGAGCTCATTAATGTTGATAAATATGTGAAGAGTGGGTGTCAGGAGGATGGAGCCAGTCAAGCTCTTCTCAGTGTCATCTAATGATAGGACAAGGGGCAGTGGGTGTGAGCTGGAACATAGGAGGTTCCACATCGATATGAGAAGAACTTCTTCACAGTGAGGGTAGCAGAGCACTGGAAGTGCTGCCCAGGGAGGTTGTGAAGTCTCCTTCTCTGGAGACATTTAAAGCCCACCTGGACATGTTCCTGTCTGATTGTTCTAGGTGATCCTGCTGTGGCCAGGGGATTGGACTGGATTGTCTTTCAAGGTCCAATCCCTCATGTTCTGTGATTCTGTGAGTCTTCAGATCTACCACAGTCAAACAGTAGTTGATACAGCTTAACCACTTATTAGTTCAATGCCATTGTGGGCAGTAAGAATTACTACATTTAGCCTGAGCTAAACTGAAGTTATTACAACAATAATGTAACTTTTATTGGAACTTTGAAGCAGGGTAAATGGCTGATTTTGCACTGCCTTAAACGGCGATCAGAATGGGCTGTGCAAAGCCAAGAAAGGTGGAGCTAGAAACAGGACTGGAGCTCAGAGACTTTTTTTAGAGAATTATGTGAGAATTTGGGCCAAGAAATCAAACATTTTTGCTGCTTTAGTTTTTTTGCAAGAGTTTGTTCTCATAGGTACTGCAAAAAGTGTTGAACGTGTTTCCTAGTATCCAAACAAAGATAATTCAAAAACAAAAACACATCAAAAGAAGGAAATTAAAACTGTAGGAAATAATCTGGTTAATAAGAGACTTAGCAATCTGGTTAATAATCAGAGTTAATAACAGGAAGCCTTGGCTCTGCCAACAACTAACACAATCCTTTTTACTTCCCTGAGATGTGCATGTTAAGTCCCCGTGAAAACACAACCCTCTTTTGCTAATTTAGGACACAGAGAATTAGTCACTTTAAGTTTCTCTTTACTTTGGAGACTGCAATTGTATGCATAAGGTATGCAATTACATACACGAGGAGATGGCTGATTCTTGGGTTCAACTTCACTGCCTTCTAAAAACCTCTACTAAACTACTAACCCTGCTAAACTACTACAAATTGTTCTCACTTTCACCAGTCTTTCAGGGATGCCTGCGCTTTCCTGTACAAGCAGAATGAGCACTGCGGTGAGCTGCTGGGTTGCAGCTCTGCTTTTGCTCTGCAACTCTTATCTTACAACTTCATACACAGAAGAATGTGACACTAGATCTCTATCTATAGCTACCTTTATCCTTTGAAGGGTTTCATCTCTCTAACCCTTTTTGCTATGTAAGGAGACATCAATGAGAGAATGCTAGTAGGACCTCTTCAATAGCAGCACATGGTCAGGTATTTAAAATACCATTCCTACACTGAGATTGCTGCAAAGCTGGAAGTGGGGTTGGGACAGCAAAACAGCCATGAGTGATCTGAATCCTTCTCCTGCCTTGAAGTGAGCTTTTGAGGCCTCTTTGGGACGTAGCCCAGCTCCATGCTGCAATGAAATGGGAAGCTCCTGGAGAACTGTTACCATCAGCTCTCGCTGTTCTTCTCCTCTCACATCTCCAAAACATATAATTATGTCACACAGTCTTCAGCTTAACAAAGATCTTTGACCCAAAGATCGTGAAGGATAGGTACCGATGACCTGATTAAAATAAGTGAAGTTGCAGAAATACACTTATGAACTTCACATCTTTGTAGAGACCACAGGTGTATTCTTACTGCTCTCAGTGGTCTGCCTGCAACTTGCCACAGGATAGCTTTAACATAAGTAGCTCTCACACTGAACCCAGAGCAGCTGCAAAAACCTGTGGATCCAAGTATGTCCTGAGTCTGGGCTGAAGCAGTCAGAATAATGAAAAGATGTTTGGCACAGCTTGCTAGCAAAAGCAGTCGTGCTATCTGGCTTAAAAGGTAGCTCAGATATGTCTATATGAAAAGCAAGACTGCATAAACAGCAAACAGGGCAAAAACCTACCTGAGCACTGTTCTTGCAATCTGACACTTTGTGCTCTACATTTCTTTGTCGTTCTGAAACCACGGAATTCTGCAGAGACTTTTCCAGTGGCCCCTGGAACACGATGAACAGACAGATACGAATAATAATAATAATGAGGGATAGTAATGGTACCACTAGTTCTACCAGGGCTAGAATTCTAGAGAGGGAATTCAGCAGCTTTCTTCAACCAGATGGAAATTGGTCTAAATAGACAAATCTGTTGAATTCTACAGACTGGATAAAACACGTTGCTTTAGCTTTGCAACCCAAAAGGTGAAAGGGTGTGCTGCAGACGTTAAACATCTAGTAAATTAAAGAAACTTAAGCTCAGAATACTGGATTTCTGAAAAAGACATGCTTCACAACACTCATACATACTCATGTATTACTATCACTGGTAATTAAAAAGAACAGATTTGGCTTAAAGTTTAGCCTGGGTTTTAACCATTCCCCCAAAATAGGTTTTATGTGTGATTTTTCAAGTTTTGCTTCAAACAACATAAAAACTATTAAAGCCTTTGCAACACAGCAGATGGAGCGTCATTTGCATTGCATAATTAATAGGGATTAATGCATTGCATAATTTAAAATATACACATCTGCTTTGCAAATAATAATCTCTTTAACGCCTTTTGCACAGATTAAAGTATTTGAAGATTAGCTGTGACACAGAAGTCACTTCCAGCAATGCCTGCAGCAGCAGAGCCATTAATGAAGTACAGACATGGGTTTAAAGGGCAATGTTTGGCAACTGCTAGTGCACACGAATCACTCTAGCGGAATAAGAGGACAGGATTTGGTCTTAAAAGCAAGAGAACAGATTAAGATGGGGCAGATTAATGAAATGTAATTTATTACCTGTACAGGCATGCTGGCTGCAGCCAATATTCTTCTTTCTTCTCTTAAACAGTTTGAGATGATCACTGCTACATGCATGGGATTACCATGATATTTGCCCTGAAAGCACAAGTAAATCCAACTTTCAGAAATTCTGAGTTCAGAGTGTCTCCCTAGAAATCACAACGTACTTTGGGGATTGGCCTAGATGATATTTCAAGGTCCCTTCCAATCTCTAATGTTCTGTGATTCTGTGTCTATAGGCTGCAGCTTGGTGCAGGTAGAAAAGCCTCCCCTACTATTCTCAACCTTTGTTCGTGCTGGTTCAGCCTTGCGGTGCAGCATCGGTTAGTGATGTTTTCATAACACATTATTCTACAGAGATTATACAGATACAGCTCCAAGATGTACATCAAATTGCTCCAACTGCTAACACAGCTGCAAATGATCTGATGTTACTCGTCTCTTCCCACCGGGCGCTCGGCTATAGGGTAGTAACCGCGTTCTTGCTGCATGCTTCTTTCAGCACAACTCAGCTCCAGCAATACACCCGTAGCCCCTGTTACCAAGCATATTCCACTGCTGCCTCTGCACAGTGTCAGGATGTAACTCTGGGGATACATGACTCTAGGCTGTGGTCTTGCAAAAGCCTGAGTTGCATGGAGCTTCATATGGAAGTAAAGGAAAAGTGGGGTCCAACAGTAACCATCAGAGCAAGTGAATCCCTGCATAGAATGGTTGTGCTTCTGCCTGTGAGGTGCCAACTCCTGTCTCATGCCAGTGCAGTGCCAGTCTGACTCCTAAGTAAGCCAGTCCAGATTGCTAACTGGGATGGAAACCTGGTGCTTTTTTGCTGATGGGATTTTCTGGTCCCCAGAGGACTGTACCTGTCAGCAAAGGATGGGTTTCTATTGTTAAGAATTAGCATATGCAAGTTCAGGGGAGATTGGCTGAGAGAGAGGAAAACAGGCCAGCCTTGTTTCAGCTGCAGTCATTTGTATCCCTAAGCCTGTCTTATCTGTCTGTGCCTTGATTAGAGGAAACAGTCCTGTTTTTAATAAGGCTTGGGATGAAGTCTGTGACTGGTGTAAAATCACTGATGTGCACATTCACTCCTCAGTTAACGCCAGGTCGTTTCTGCTTTTTGCTGTTAAAACATGGTCCTGCCTTCCATGTAGATGGCTTGTGTCTAAGGACACACGCTAGTGCCTGCAGGATCAAGCACGTTCAGCTTGATTCAGTTTGAGCAGACACCAAGCAGGTCGACAGAGAACTGCCACTTGCTCTTTTGAAGCAGCATCTCACAGATGAAAGCTGGAATGATGGTGGATTTGCAGTACTGAACATTGTGATCAAAGGCCTTTCTGATAAGACAGGTGCTCAGAACACTGGACAGCTGGCACGGGTCTGAGTGCCACTGCCTGAGCAGGCGTCTCCTTCTGCCACTCTTGAGCTCTCTCTCCTGTATTTATACAAGATATGCTGGATCAGTAGCCTCTTCTGCACTATCTAGCAGATTGATTTCAGCTCAAAAATCATAAACTGATAAATAAGTCATAACACTAAATATCTCTGTAATTGTATCTTACTAAATAACAATAAAATTTACAATAACAAATGTATTTTACCTTCATAAAAATAGTAACACTGGGGCCTTTTCTCCCTGTGTTTTGTAATTCTCAAGGGTAAGCACAACTCAGAACACACCAGCCAGTGTTCACTTGTCATCTGTCTACTGCCAGCTCTTGCTGTTCTGCACTTCCACTTTGTCTTTGGTTGAGGGCAGAAGTTGCTCAAGGTGACCTTGGCTTCCAAATGGCTAGCTGAAACTTATTTCCTATCACTGAAATTGCATAAACTTGACAATTAGGGAAATTTAACCATAAAAAGGCTTGGGGGGGTGGTATCCTAACGTAGTGTTATGCAAACTTGGATTATTACCTCTGGATATTCATAGAAAAACACTTGTCTTTCATAAAACATCTAGAGCAAGTGTCTGGGGAAAGGCAAGATTTGATTCTGTGAGTTGTAAGACCATGGAGCAACTTCAAAATGCTATTATTAACTTTAAAGCAGATGTGCTTTTAAAACAAACACCAAATAACTGTCAGATGTAGCATCTGAGACTTGCTGTTTTCCTGACATGAGTGAGGAAGTCCAGACCAGAGATCAATTCTCTTTTTACTGTTTTTTAATTTTCCAACATTTAGATTATTTGCCTGTGGGCAGCTCCATCACAAAGTGAAGCACTCCCAACCACAGTAATGTTGACTATCTTTCTTCTTGCGTGTCAAACGTATCTGAATAGGGCGCAGGTCTACAAATGAATACTACAAATGCACTACTTGAGTATCTTGATTCTTTTCAGTGACTAGAGGATTAGGTACTAATGACTGTTGGTCTCCACTTGTAACATACAAGTACATGTTGTACAACCTTTAGAAAGTCAGCCATGGGTTTACCTCGTTATCTCCTGTTTTTGAGGGTGACCTAAAAAGGATGTGAGTAGGTTTTAGTGCTTTCTCGTTCTGAAAAAGTACTTCAGAATTCAGTTTGTTTTCCTTCTGCTTTTCTCTTTTCCTCTTTTAAACTATGAAAGATATCAACTGTGCTTTTTCTTCTGCTAGACAAACTCTGCTTAAGACTTTTAATTGTGAACAATAAGAGCTTTACTTGGAAGTGTGGAACCATTAGCTAGTATGGATGTTGTGGTGTTTACTGAAGTTGAATGAATATTTAGAGAAGCTGGTGGAAGCCAGGTGTGACATGGAGAGATGGGAAACAGGCTTACAAGTCAAGCACAGATATATCTCCTTCCCTGTTACTCACTGATGACATGTTTATATTAGTAAGCTGAACATTCAGCATCTTTCTAAATCATAGAATTACTCAGGTTGGAAAAGACCCTTGGGATCATTGAGTCCAACCATCAATCCTAGTCTACAAGTTCACCCCTAAACCAGATACCCTAACACTACATCTAAGTATCTTCTAAACTCATCCAGGCATGGGGACTCAACCACCACCCTGGACAACCCATTCCAGTGCCTGGATAAACAGGTACCTTATCTTTCATGTAAATTAAAAAAGCAGTGAGAAAAAAACCCCATTTTGTTTCTGAAAAGAGAAATTCTGTTGTAGTTGTGTTTCTCAAACAACTGTGGGCGGGAAGGCATAACCATACACACTTCCCGTTTTCACCTTCTAACACGACAAACAACATTTGGCCCTGATTTGATTTCTACCTTTGTTTATGCATCCAGGCAGAAAGTCTGACTATGACCGTTCTGGA
The DNA here is from genome assembly GCA_013400115.1 of Rhinopomastus cyanomelas. Taxonomy (NCBI): domain Eukaryota; kingdom Metazoa; phylum Chordata; class Aves; order Bucerotiformes; family Rhinopomastidae; genus Rhinopomastus; species Rhinopomastus cyanomelas. Next base: position 118,075 of record VXBP01005837.1, read on the forward strand.
ATACCAAGAGAGAGCTGGTGCTCAGGGTTACCCTGCTACAGATAAAGTGTTTGGGAGTTGTTTTGAAAGCCTGTACTTAAACAGGCAGGATTCATACTAAAACCTCTCAAAAGACTCAAAAGATGGCTCTGTTATATCTAGGTCTTTCAGAGGAAGTGCCTGTGACACTATCTATTTTGACTGCTCTGGTATTTTTAGATTTCCCCTTCCTCCACCTCAAGATACGTGAGAGAGAACTTAACAGCAACCTCATTGTTTTATAGAATTCCTATGATGTGTGGGAAGTCCCAGGGCACAGGTCTGTGGTGCTGCAGTTTTGTTGTTCTCATATGATACAGGGCATAACTTTAAAGGATCACACTGCTTTTTTAGGGCATGTGCAGCCAAACTGCAATAAGCAAAGCTGTAAATGCACAGTGATTGAGGGGTGAAAACAGCCCCCATTCCACCCCCCCACTTGCCCCCAGATTTCACTGCTGAGTCCCCACCAGCAGACACTAAACCCTCAGGGGAATGGTCTGTGGAAACAGCAGGTTTCTAAGCAGGTAGGATGAGATACAGCTGCAGAAAAAATCTTATCTAGTAGACCTCATAAATGGAAAGCAGAGCTGTGCTGCCGGGGGTATGAATAATGTAGCGATGCTTCTTATTTAAATTAGATCTATTCCACCATAAATAAAATGACACAAAGAACTAAGTAGTATTAACTAATCTCTCAGGCAGATGTTTGACTGCAGCTGGGCTTTTAATACCTCAGAACGATCAAGGAGCCCATAGGAGGTTGTTTAGTTTGCTTGCTTAGTATCACAGTACGTTAGGGATTGGAAGGGACCTCAAAAGATCATCTAGTCCAATTCTCCAAAAGTAATTGAACTTCTATTTGTTCTGCAAAACCAAACTGAAAAGTTTAGAAAACTGTTGGAGTTGCTTTATTTAAATAGTAACAAGGATCTTGAAAAAGATTTCAATTCTAATAAGTAACCCAGGTTTTTTTTGTTATTAGAAACCTTTATTAGCTGGAGTGCAGTCGCAGCCTGTGATTGCTAACAGCAGACTGCTAACAGCTGCTTTAGCAGACAGGCTTCTGCACAGGATCTCCCCTTTGTACACCAAATCCTCTCTGCAAACAGCTTTAATGGTTGCACTGGAAAACTGACTGGGGACAAGATGCTAATGTGAGAAATCAGTCCGAATTGTGTCAGACAGCTGTACAAAGTGTGCTAGACAGCCAGCTCTTACTGTAGTTTGATGCTTTGTTGATGTGGCCCGTTACGTGTGCGCTGAAGACACGACAATAACATGTTGAAATGGATCTTCTGTTGTGTGTTAGAAACTTTCTCTGTTTTGTTCCATTCTCACCCCATTGTAAGCTTTAACAGGAAACTGCAATGTAAACATCAATGGCTGTGTTTCCATTCTTGGCAACTGTTTCTCAGCACTGTGCTTATTAGAATTGTTCGTTAATTACCAACTGGAAGATCCCATTTCAGATCTAATGCTAGTTTGTCTTTTTTTTTTCTGATGTATTGATATAAGTGAGGGTGACAGAGCACTGGAATGGGCTGCCCAGGGAGGTTGTGGAGTCTACTTCTCTGGAGATGTTTAAAACCCGCTTGGATGTGTTCCTGTGTGACATGGTCTAGGTGATCCTGCTCTAGCAGGGGGATTGTTGTGGAATCTCCTTCTCTGGAGATGTTTAAAACCTGTCTGGATATGTTCCTGTGCAACTTGTTCTAGGTGGTCCTGCTCTGGGAGGGGGATTGGACTGGATGATCTTTTGAGGTCCCTTCCAGTCCCTAATGTTTTGTGATTATGTGATCGAAGTATTTGTCATGTTTGTGCCCTGCTGGTACAGCAACTTGCACAAAAGTCACCTGAACTAAACCAATTTCTTATGTTCAATTTAATCCTATCTGGAGAAGAGCAAAAGGTTTTCAGATCTCGTTACAGGTTGCGAAGAAGCTGAGCAGTTGAACTAAGAACTGAGAGAGATTCAGGAAGGGCACTACTGCATTACTGCTTTAAATAGCGTCATGTAAAGTATAAGGTGTTCTTTGGTTTTATTACTTAGCAACGGGGTGAGCTTTGCACAGAAAGAAGTGCCACAATCTTAATCTACATTGATTGAGATCACAGAATATACTTTCAGGTGCTGTTACAGATCTTTCCATTAAAAAGTAGGGCTGTGTAGGAGAAAGAAAGGTAACTTAAATGTTACTTCCCATGTCTGTAGTGTAACTATAGTGCTTACAAAAGCCTGGTTGGTGTGAATGAGTAAATCAGGTCATTTGACCTGACCCTCCCCTTTGCAAGCACACCCCAAGGTGTGCTTGCTCAGGCAGAATCCCCACTACTCAGCCTCTCATCATCTGAGGCTCCTGCAGGGCTGGTGAGTGGGTAAAGTTCACCAATACCTGAGACTCGGCTGTATGAAATGAATATCATAAATATACATAATTTACAGCTAATTATTCCCCAGAGCACACAGTACACTCATTAATTCGGGCTCCAATGGTAAATGAGCAGAGCAGCCCTTCTCTTTATTCCTGAAATTTGTTATTTCACTTTTATAAAGGGAGATTTATGAAATCAGCTTTTTCCTGAATAATGTAAACAGTGATGTGCCACAGATGCAGGGTGCTATTAATCAGAAAGGATTGATTTCAAAAGTTATCTTGAGACTAGAGCATAAATGAGAGCATCAGTTACCAGCAGGACCATTCCAGGAATTGCTGGTTTACCCTGGTATGAGGTTGTCATGTACTCATTGCAGCACACAGCACAGCCAGTGGGGCTTAGAGCTCACCTGAGCCCACACAGGGGCCACATTGCCTCCATGAATCACAGAATGGTAGAGGTTGGAAGTGGGAGGTGATCTCTGGAGATCATCTAGTCCAACCCTGCTGCTAGAGCAGGATCACCTAGAGAGGATCACACAGCAATGCATCCAGGCAGGTTTTGAATGTCTCCAGAGGAGACTCCACAACCTCTTTGGGCTACCTGCTCCAGTGCTCTGCTAGATCACTGTAAGAAAGTTTTTATTTATCTCTAAATTGGACCTTTTGTGTTCCAGTTTGTGTCCATTGTCCCTTCTCCCATTACCGGGCACCACTGAGAAGTGCCATGTCCCATCCTCTTGACACTTGCCCTTTAGATATTTACAAGCAGTTGTGAGATTCCCCCATCAAGTCTATTCATCTCTCCAGGCTAAACAGCCCCAGGTCTTTCAGACTCTCCTCATAAGGCAGATGCATCCTGATCATCTTAGTGTGCCAGGCTCTCTCTAGTAGCTCCTTGTCCTTCTTGAACTGAGGAGCTCAGAACTGGCTACTCTACTTATTTCAATTAGCAATGACCTGCTGAGTGCTCCAGATTTCCAGCACTGGGTTACTCAGACACCTACAAGCAATCACGCAGCAGCAGCACCATTACTAAATGAAGTTGGGGGGACCCTGGGGTATGGTGTCCATCTCTGATTCCCAGGCAGCTCTGATGCACTCCACTGGTGCACTGCAGCCTGGCTGCTCTCCCCTAACCAAATATTTTGGTGTGTGAGTCAGGAACATGGAATGTGCCTGACTTAAATGAGGGTCTTTCTATTTCACGAGGCACCTCTGCACGGTAAACCTACTCATGTACTGCACAGGAGTGACATTAAAAAAAACACTCCTTCTGGAAACTAGGATGTAATTGTTCATGGGCAAAGGTTGTGCAGACCGTTGCATCTGCAATTTGGTTCCTAGAAGTGCTAGGCAGCTTTTCTGATCTTAACATCTGCCCTTTACATTCTGTTGTCATGGCAACAGCACAAACCATCTCCTTGTGACTAATCTGCTTTGCTTTTCTCCATCTAGGCTTTAAGCAGGAGAAAGAATGAATAGATGTACTTCCCTCCTCCCTCCCCTACTGCCTCCAAACACTTTCTCTCCTCATCCCTCCTCAGAAGTGCTGCTGCAGCAAGCAGGTATTCTGTGGGAAGATGCACAGAGAATTTAACCTTAGACAAGTTACTGGGCTGTACTGTCTCCCCCCAAAGAGCACAGCAACAAAAGACTGCTCTCCTACTGAAATGAATCCAATTTGCTGACTTGAGAAGCAGTCATAATGTAAGAAGTAAATATCAAGGATTTGAACCTAAAACGCTGAGCTGCTTTTAATACAATATGTGCACTTATACCAGATTAATGTCAAAAAGTGATGTTTCAATGAAAGCAAAAAAACAGATAGAGAAGCAAATTACTGAGAGCTACCAGTAACCTCTGCTGCTTAGCTACATTTCTCAGCAGTGCTTTCAAGTGCTTCTAACTTTGTCAAATTGCATGTTTCCTGGTCAGTGTTTCTTTCTGTTTTGGAGCATCTCGGAAGAAATCACAGAGCATCAGGGATTGGAAGGTACCTCGAAAGATCATCCAGTCCAATCTCCCTGCCAGAGCAGGATCACCTAGACCAAGTCACACAGGAACATACCCAGGTAGACTTTAAATGTCTCCAGAGATATCATAGTTATTTCCCTTATGGTGAGAGAATAGGGATGGTCCCTGTGACCTAAAGCAAGGGCGCCAGGCAGATCCATCTTCTTGCTGAGACTTTGCCCTCTTGGCCCTTCACAGTGCTTAAGACTGCCCAAAGCTCTGTACTGCAAGCATGAGGCAGGGAAGTGCTCATTCTTCCCTGACTCTCATCACTATTTCCATGAAGCAACTAAGATTCTTATGTAAAGATGTTTCAGGTAAAGCTCAGAACAGCAAATTCTCTCCAATTCCTAACAAAAGTGAATCCCAGGGAGATCTCCCAGATGGTGTGTGCTTGGCTGCAGCGCTGCTGAATCTTAGATGTAATTCTCTCTCAATTCAAGAACTACATCCAGCCCTTTGCTGTCTAGCAAACCTCTGCACAAGCCATTTGCAAAATGTGCACAGCTTCTACTCCTAAGGCTGCTCTTCATTAACAACCTAGTTGTATTTTTATTTATACACTAGTTCCTCATTCTGCAGTTTGTTGAGAACTATAGAATGCCTCTGAATGTCTTTTGTGTGTCTCTATTTTTATTTCATTATTGCTACAGTCATAGTATTAAGGAACTTCTGCCATAGCTCAACACAGTACTCTTTATGCCTAGTGATAAATGCTGGTTTCCAGCACTATCTGGTTTGAAAAGTATTACTTAGTCTTTTATACAACCTGGCTCTAAATAATGAAGACACTCAGATCACATATTGAGGTTGAACAGCTCTGAGTGCATGCTGCACACGTGTCCCTAGGTCTGTGTGTGTGTGTGGTATGGAGGGGAAGGCAGAGGAGTGAACTGTGAAATTTCAAAGAATTATTTGAGCTAGAGAGCAAAGCAGATATGAAGGTGGGCTCACAGTAACTAACCTTCAGCAAAAATAGAACCCACAGTGTTTACTTTCACCAGAACTGAGAAGGTGTTTATAAATGCAGCTTTCTCCACCACAGCTAGTGAAAAATCTCACTAATTTTATAACATTCCCTTCTAGTCTCCCCTTCTCTAAGTGGTTTGTTGAGCCAAAAGTGACCGTGGCCATCTACTGTGTACACCAGTCAACTTTGTTTCTGATGTTGTCTCATTAAACTGTCACAAAGTAGCCCAAATTTAAAAAAAAAATAGCTGTATGAGGCTCAAAAAAACCAAGTGCAAAGTCCTGCCTACATCTGGGTTAGGGTAACCCCAAGCACAAATAGATGCTGGGTGGTGAATGGATTTAGAGCAGTCCTGAGGAGAAGGACATGGGGGTCTTCATAAATGAGAGGCTCAACATGAGCTGAGCAATGGGTCAGAGCAGCGTATTTTGGTCTTTATTAAAAGAAGTGTCACCAACAGGTCAAGGGAGGTGATTCTCCCCCTCTACTCTGCTCTGGAGAGTTCCATTCTGGAGTCCTCAATATTAGAAGGACAAGGAGACTTTGAACAAGTCCAGAGGAGGACCAAAAAGATGAAGAGGGCTGTAGCCACCTCTCCTGTGAAGGCAGGATGAGGAAATTTAGGCTGCTTAGGAGGGTCCTTTTAGCAGCCTTCCTGAAGTGGGCTACAGAAAAGTTGGCTAAGGACCTTTTGCAAGTGATGGGACAAGGGGGAGTGGTTTCAAGCTAAATGAGGGTAGATTTGGATCAGATCTCAGGAACAAGCTCCTCACTGTGAGTGATCAGGCACTGGAACAGGCTGCCCAGGCATGTTGTGTATGACCACTGCCTACAAGCATGTAAGGCCAGGCTGGATGGGGCTCTAGGTCACCTGGTCTGGTGAGAGGTGCCTCTGCCTACATCAGAGGGTTTGGAATTAGATGATCTCTGAGGTCTATCCCAACCTAAACCACTCCATGAGTCTCTAATTTTGTGAAAGTGCAAGAGTTAGGTACCTGCAAGTGCATCCAGCACTTTGGTGCAGAGCCAAGTGCCCAGTTATGAATTTCTGAAGATATAGTTGCCTGACTTACCCAAACCACTACTAATAAACCCACTGCAAGAATCTGGTCCTACTCCAGCCTTTAGAGATTGTTTTGGAAAGCAGAACAGACTGTGGGCGATTGTGCTAAAGGCTGTAAGACATCAAGAAGGGCTCTAATATTGAAAGTGCTATTGAACCTGGTGGTTCACATATGTATTTTGAAGCTGAACAAGCAGCTTTTTATCTAAATATGGGCTACCTGCTGTCTCGATATGATGGAAGAAAGCCAATGTTATTGGTGGTGGAGAGAGTTGTGTTTTTATGCTCATTTTACTGCAAAGCTCAAGAATGGAAGGCTTGTATCTTCTCAACTTCATAATGCTTTAGACTGCAAACCTTTGCAACCCAAGGGAGCAGAGAGACCTTGCTGCTCGAGAAAGCTTGCAAAGTCTGGGCTTTACGGTGCTACAGGGTGATGAAGAAACAAGATGGTGCACATCTCAACTTGGGTAGCCAGCAAGCAAGTGAAACGATGGGCTAGGATACCTCACACAGATCTTTATCTATAGAAGGGAAAGATCAGTTCTGGTGCTGGCTTGGCTGCTGTTGTAACCAGTACGTGCTGACTGTAACCCAGTTGTAATGGGGATGCCCCAGTGTTTTGGCTTGTTCTGGAATCATGACTCAGATCCTTGCCAACTGTGACACTACTTAACCAGAAATCATGTAAAATTTCCCTTCTCATGCTTTCTGAACTAAGCCTTCTTTGCTTTGTGCTCTTTGGGAAGCACACTGTAATTTCCAAACATGCCAGGAGTTAAAGCCTGTGGTTGGTATGTTGGCCATTTTCACACTGGCTGTTACGTAAACTCGTGTGTGTGTGTGTGCCCAAGGCCTGATTCCTTGCTTTGGTGTGTCAGAATGTGCAGAGGTTTGTTAACAAATTAAAGTAAAACAAATGGTGTGAAGAGAAGGAGGAGCAGTGGGAGACCTTAATTTCGTAGGGACTGTATACAAATACATACCAGTCCTGCACAAACACATTGTGAAGTTAGAATCATAAATGCACAATCTTTTAAGCCAGGAATACACCAACACAGCTGCTTGTTTTAGCAGCCTGCAGTGTTATTTCCAAGTTTATGCTTTGCCTCTACTAAGGTGATGCAGCTCTGTCTCAGCCTTACTGTGGTACGGTACAACATAAATAATGGGATTAACCTTTCTGCAGTTAACTCCAAAAGCTGTTAAGTAAATTTGGTGTTGGAGCAGTTCTGAAATGATGAAAATGCTGCTATATGAACCAGAAAAGAAGCAAAAAGCAACTTTAAAGTGACATGGGACTGCTTGCACAACACCAGAAGAAAAAGGAGTAGCTATGGAAATGCTTTCATGTATGTGAGAGGCCACCATCAGTGATAAAAGACAAAGCCATGAAGAGAATAAAACAATTGTGAAGAGCGTGCTAAGATTTTCCAGAGCAGGAAACACGCACATTAAATATATAACAAACACAAGCAATGTAATTCTCATTTAAGTGCTTATGGAAAACACCATCAAAGAAGAGGAAAACCCCCCAAACTTTCATTAAACTCCAACACCTATCTGCTTTATGCAGAAGACAAATAGATGTCAGGAAGTAGATGACTAATGAAGTGGAACTCTGAGAATCCCCACCTTAGATAAACAATTATTAGAGAAACATTCAACCAACCAAAATAAATCGAATTCTGCAGAAGCCTAATGGAAAGTCTTTTAAGCCACTCCCAACAATCACAGCTAAGCATGAAATGGCGAACGCACTCATGATTTGGAAGGGTTTCCTCTTCAGGGTGCTGCTTTAAGCTGAACATTTACAATTTTATTCCACAGCTGAGTATCTGTGTCTGTCTAAAAATGTAATAAACATGGGTATCTGTAAGACTATACAGTCTTATTTTTAAGAACTCAGTGAAATGCAGTTACACACAGAGCTAAGAAGACTCAGTCCTTGTATCACACAGTAGTAGCCACTAGACACAGCAGTATCCACTAAAATGAGAACTGCTGTTAAAAAAGTAACAGTAGAATTATTATTTTTCATTATCTTGTTGAAGGCTTGGTCTTCCCATAGCTGCATGGAGTCTATGGCAATGCAGACAGCTCTGAGCCGTGCACAGGAACAGACCGCATTCAACAGAGGTTGGGCACTACTTTTAGAAACCAGTAAGAGTGTGCAATTTGTCATCTGAAGTAGTGACCCACCTGCAGCAGCTTCCTGATTCTTTTCAGATTGTGTATCAAGAGAAGATTCTTCTCCTGTGAAACTCGGTCCAGCTGTTCATCCACCTGTATTAGCAAGTTCTGTAGAAGGATGGTTGCCATTGCTTCATTGTTGGATGCAGCCTCCCTGACAAATCAATGAACGAGAACCGGGTAAGTTTAAAACGTCCTAAGAGGTGCAAATCTCACTGGTACAGAAAGTTAGAATCCATTTGGAAATCTGTGCAGCAAAAAAACCAGGAAGCTTTAAAAATATTGTGACTTTCATACAGGCAGAGGTTTGTGAATAATTGATTTGGTGATACTTTTATTTATATTCATGTAGCTATGGAGCTATAAAAGACAGAGTGAGGATGTTCCTAGCACAAGCTATGGAGTCAGCCAGAGGGGAGACAACCAAGGTTTCCTACTTTCCGGTCTGGTGCGTAATGAAACATTTTTAGCCCACTTCTCAGAGGAAATGGGGCTTGTCCATAATGTCCCTTGCACTCTGCCAGTCACACGGACATAATTTCTGCACTTGCCGCCCAGTTTCAGACAAAGTTGACACTGGTCTCAAAGTCCAAAACAGTACGTTCTTACAAATTTCACGGAAAACTGGCAGGTTGATAAAGGAGAGGAACCCAAATTAGTGCTTCTGCTGAAGAAAATGGCAGTAATAACTTGCTCCAGCAGGCAACAGCCAGATGGCCAGTTAGCAGCTATACAGCTTCACACCAGGCACCAGATGAGCCTTTGCCTGGCCAAACTATTTGGGGATAAAGATGGACTCAGAAGCTACTGGTGAAGGGTATGTAGGGGACAACTGACAGAAGCACACAAAAAGCAGGCTTTACTGGTTCTGCTCTTTATGGAACAGCTTAGTACAAGAAGGGCAGTAACAGCAGTAAACAAAATAGAGAAAAGCATACTTTGGACTGCAAGGCATCCTAGTCTTTGGGGTATTCACTCTCCTTGCCCCCCCAAATGACAGAAGCCTGTTTGAGATACGCCTGCTAAATCTGGCAAAAATATGTTAATGTTTCCTGTGTTCCTACAGCCCCATAAACACTGAGCTATAAATTGTAAGAAAAGATTATATGTTCTTGTGTGACTTGGTCTAGGTGATCCTGCTCTGGCAGGGGGATTGGACTGGATAATCTTTTGAGGTCCCTAATGGTCTGTGATTCTGTGATTATATTTCTCAGCAGGTTTGTTGGGTTCAGTTTTTGGAATATCTGTTTGTTTGTTTGTTTTTAATAGTCCTCCAACAGTCTGGCAGATTTAGCTTGAAAAATTGAGATGTCTTTTCCTGCTATGATTAATATAAGGCTTTTTTCTTTTTTTGCATTTAGTTCTGAATCTTTTTAATATAACTGTCCAGTGAATTTGTTCCACATTTTTGAATAAATTCACCTTCTAGAAAACAGTTCCTGCAAGCAGCTAGCTTGTTCCCCCAAATTATATATTCAGCTTTATATGCAGTTTTGGACAAGTGAATAATTTTGTGCTGCGAGAGGTAAATATATAGGATTTCTGTTGGAAACAAACCTGCATTATTTTTTTCTATGAAAAAACATTGCTTTGCTAGACTATTTTTCTGGGATTTTGTTTAGGAATAAGTTCAAATGAAACCTCACCTCCAGGCAGTCCTTAAATTTAAACCTTGACAGTTCAATGGGCTAAATCCATAACTAGTGGAATAACTGTTCTTGGAGTGCAGGGAGTTCACAAATTAACCCCCTAAAACCTGCCAGGTGACTCAAGAATTGTTCATGACTGAAATCATACAAGAGGGAATACATTCATTCCTACCAATCTTGGCTTTCTATCCATTGTGCTAGTAGATGGCGGATTTCCATGGGGAAGTTATCATCGTAGAAGTGGTCCACCTGCTCCAAAAACTTCATTTCCAGTTGTTGAACTTGGCTCCATTGTGACATACTGTAAAAGATTAAACATGTTTGGTGAACACAAATTAGTAAGACAAACAGCATAAACCACTTAATTTCAGTGTAGTTCTTTTTCATTACCGTTATTTTAATATTCCTGTTTATTACCTTGGCTAAACTCAGTCAATAGCAGGAGGGAGAGAAGTGAGCAGAAACATCAGAAGTCCAGTTTCACAGAATCACAGAACATCAGGGATTGGAAGGGACCTCGAAAGATCACCTAGTCCAATCCACCTGCCACAGCAGGGTCACCTAGACCAAGCCGCACAGGAACACATCCAGGCGGGTTTTAAACATCACCTCTGCTGATTTTCTTCCTCAACACAATATTTTGGGGTACTGTATAATGCTCATAAAGCAGAGAGATTCACACAGCCTCTCTTTCAAGAGAAGTAGTGTGGGACTGTACTCTCCAAATCCAGGTAATCATAGGCTCTTAAATTCTTACTTAAATAACTTCCCCAATGAAGTTTTGTCTCTTCTCTGAGGTCCTGGAGTTAAACCTGCCTGGATCTGTTCCTGTGTGACTTGGTCTAGGTCATCCTGCTCTGGCAGGGGCAATTGGACTAGATGATCTTTTGAGGTCCCTTCCAATCTCTAATGTTCTGTGATTAATTGTTCCAGATTTTAGGTTGCATGAGTTGTGTCTGAACACCTGCTCCTTGCCATGGGCTGAAGAGTTTGTCCTGGGTGACCAGGCACTCCACAGACACCTCTGCTTGAGTGCCTCTTTCTCTCCACTTGGGAGAACATTACCTTTCTGGTACATTGCATTCCAGGGTTGTACCACATCATCATTAATCCTGGTCCTAAACCCTTCATTTTCATTGTGATTTTTTTTCAGCATAGGAAACAGTAAAGATAAAACACTGCTCTGGGGTTCTTGCTCCTTGAGTGGGCTCTGCCTACACCATACCATCTCTCCCACACCAGAGATTGTCTTCCCTTTCCTTAACAAACCACACAAAATTCAGTCATGGACTAAACACTGTGCTGTGCCAGGTCAGGACATTACATCTGTTTCAACATTTGTGGGAGAAATTTTTTCAAAAAATAAAATATGAGATTTCATGAAAACTGACATTTTTACAGAAAGCTGACATTTTTATAAACAGCTCTATGTCCAATTCCAAACCACAGTTTCAGAATGTCAACAGTTTGAAGTAGAGAATTCATCACATTTTTTAATGAGGTGGTCTTTCATTTTGGATTTTCTGAAGCCAGAGAGAAAAAAAAAAAATCAATACAAAATGCAGGTGTAATAGAGTCCTGAGTACTTAAGCAGAAGTAAAAGTGAGAGGTTTGAGTCTTGGTTTCTCCTTAAGAAAGGCTGGATGGGCTGATTTTTGTGTTTGGTATGAAGGATACTGTACAGACCATCAGTGGAAATGTGCCCAGTGACATTTCTATCATCTTTATGAACTAAAAGGTAATTCAGAGGGGTAAAAATACTGCCTGATTATGAGAATTGTTTGTATAAATTGCTGGGAAGGAGTAACATGGGAGTGTTTCACTGTCTTTCTGACTATACTGAAGTTATCACAGAATCACTCTGGTTGGAAAAGACACCTGGGATCATCAAGTCCAACCATCTACCTTACAAGTTCACCTCCAAACCACATCCCTCAACCTCATCCAAACCTTCTTGAAACACATCCACGGATCGCAACTCAACCACCTCCCTGGGAAGCCCATTCCAGTGCCTGACCACCCTTTCTGGGAAAACATTTTTCCTAGTATCAAGCCTAAACTCTCCCCTGTTGTAGCTTGAACCCATTCCCTCTTGTTGTGTCACTAATTGCTTGTGAGAAGAGACCAGCACCAACCTCCCCACAATGTCCTTTCAGGTAGTTGTAGAGAGCGATGAGGTCTCCGCTTCCTCTTCTTTAAATTAAAGAGCCCCAGATCTTTCAGTCTTTCCTTGTAAGATTTATTAGCTATGGAGCTTAAGGACACGGCAGACTGGTGGTCTTGGTATGGTTGGACTCAGTTATCTTAAAGGTCTTTTCCAATCTAAGTGATTCTGTGACTGATAGTTACACAGAAATGCAGATCTTATTGCTTGATATTCATACAAGGAACCAAACGATCCCGCATTAACAACTCACAATCACAAAAATCATAGAACCACACAATCATTTAGGTTGGAAAAGACCTTTAAGGTCCTTGAGTCCAACCATTAACCCAACTGTACCAAGACCACCAACGCACCGTGTCCTTAGGCTCTGTACATACAAGACTTAAACATGTCCATGTTTCTCTCTGCAAAACGTGAGGATTTGTAACCCTGTCCTCTTTCAGTGGAACTTTTAATTGCCATTTCTGATGAGTTGTGGTGATTAGGATGTCCTAAAAAGATCAGTAAGAAAATGTAAGGTGTTTTTTTTAGATAAAAAAAGCCCAGACAAGTGAGCAAGGTTGTGCGGGGGCTGCTGGAGGGCCCTGTATGTACCGCGCAGGGATGCTGCCGTGTCCCATGGCCTGCGAGGCACGGGGGTACATGCTGTGAACTGGATTTTCACCACCGCACTCCGGTACCCCGTCTGGGGCACCCCAAAACCTCGGGCATTTGTAGCTTACCCCGGCAGCAGCAGGTAACGCGTTACGGTGCTGTCAGACAGCTCCACTGGCAGCGCGGCGGGCTGACGGCCCGTCCCGCTCCTCAGAGGGGCAAGCGCGGGGGGTCCGCCTGTCGTCTCTCCCTAACGCGGGGTCCCCCAACCCGTCCCTCCGCGGACACCCGCGCCCCTGACCCCTCCGCTCCCCGGGACCCACTTGCCTGCGCCAGCGAGTCGCGGCCGAGCGCTGCTAGCGGCTGCGGCTCCTTCGGGCCCGCGGTTCCCGGCTGCCCAGCACCGCCGCGGCCGCCTGCTGCTCCGCAGCTCCCCCTGCGCGGCCCCGCCCGCCGTCCCGCGCTTTCTGCTGCCCCCGCCCCGGCCCTTCCTGCGCCTCAGCCGGGCCCGCGGCGAGCGGGGAGGCTGCTCAGGGCCGGGGAGGGTCGATTCCCCGATTCCCTGGCTGCCCCACACGCGTCCTCGCCCTGATACCTTCCTCTGTAAGGAACCCCGGTGCCAAGGGCAGCCCTGTGACGAGCTGCGGGTAACCTGCTCTGCCAGGGGGCTGAACGCGATGTTCCCCAGAGGGCCCGTCCAACCCCCACAGCACTGGGAGGCCGTGATGTGGCTTCCTACGGCATTCCTCATTCCAGGCAGAGGCAAGAGCTTCTCTGTAAGTTCCCCGTCCTCAGGGACCTTCCCTTACTGCTTCAGAATCAGTGAATGGTGGGAGTTGGAAGGGAGCATCTGGAGATCATCCAGTCCAACCGTGCTGCTAGAGCAGGATCACCTAGACCTACATCCAGGTGGGTTTTGAATGTCTCTGGAGATGGAGACTCCACAGCCTCTCTGGGTAGCCTGTTCCCTCACTGTGAGAAAGTTTTTCCTTGTGTCTAAACTGGATCTCCTGTGTTCCAGTCTGAGACTATCATAGCTACAGATAATAAACTTGCAGCAAGTCTAAGTGCTCCAAGTGTGGGTTCATGAAGGGCAGGTCCTGTTTGACCAACCTGATCTCCTCCTACAACCAGGTGACCCACCCAGTGGATGTGGGAAGAGCAGCAGGTGTTGTATAGCTGGACTTTAGCAAAGCACCTGACAGTGTTCCACAACCTTCTGGAGAGGCTGACAGCTCCAGACTGAGACAAGTGGACTCTTTGGTGGGTTAAAAACCGCCTGGATGGTTGAGCTCAGAGAGTTAGTTGTGTGAGCGAAGTTAGATCTAGCTGGTGGTCATCACATGCTGTTCCCCAGGGCTCAGTGCTGGGGCCAGTGTTGTTTAACAACTTTATCAGTGACCTGGATGAGGGGATTGAGGGCACCTTCAGCAGGTTGGTGGTGGTTGAGTCCCTATCCCTGAATGAGTTTAAAAAATGCTTAGATGGATATGGATATGGTTGGATATGGTTTAGGGGTGAACTTGTAGAGTAGGATTGATGGTTGGACTCGATGATCTCAAGGTTCTTTTCCAAACTGAGTGATTCTATGATTCTATGGCACCAAACTGGGCAGATGTGTTAATCTGATGGAGGGTAGGGAGACTCTACAGAGGGACCTGGATAGATTGGACCAATGGGCTCATTTCAGTTGTATGAGGTTTAACAGGGACAAGTGCGGGGTCTTGAACTTTGGTGGGAACAACCCCCAGTAGTGCTACAGGCTTGGGGATGTTACCTGGAAAAGGTACCTGGCAGAAAAAGACCTGAGGATGTTGGTTGACAGCCAGCTGAACATGAGCCAACAATGTGACCAGAAAGGGCAACAGCATCCTGGCCTGTATCAGAAATAGTGTGGCCAGCAGGAGTAAAGAAGAGATCCTGACCCTGTACTCAGCACTGGTTAGGCCACACCTCGAGTACTGTGTCCAGTTTTGGGCACCAGAGTATAAAAAGACTTTAAGGTGTGGAACCAGGTGCAGACAAAGGCAACAAAACTGATTAAAGAATTGGAGGAGAAGCTAAGGGAGTTGAGATTGTTTAGTGTGAAGAAGAGAAGGTTGAGAGGAGACTTTATTGCCCTTTACAGATGCTTAAAAGGAGTCTATAGGGAGGCTGGAGTTGGCCTTCTCTCCTAAATAAATGGAGACAGGACAAGAGGAAACAGCTACAAGTTGTGCCAGGTAAAGTCCAGCTTAGAAAGGAGGAAACTTTTCTTCCATGGAAGAGTGGTTAGGCATTGTAACAGGCTGCCTGTGGAGGTGGTAGAGTCACCATTCCTGCAGGTGTTCAAAAGATGAGGAGATGTGGCACTCTGGGATGTGGTCTAGTGGTCATGAAGGTTTTGTGTTGGAGGTTGGACTTGATGATCCTAGGGGTCCTTTCCAACCTTAATGATTCTGTAAAGTACTTTTATCCCTAAAGAAGTCCACTGTTGGAAAGAGAATTTCTATAATGGTAGGAGCAATGCTGGCAAAACCAAAGGGAGTGGAAAATACTCAATTACAACTGTTTTGAATCCATCTTAGCCCAGAACAGAGTTTGTGTTATAGGATTGTGGCTCTGATGTCATGAAAAGCAGCTGGAGTCTGTCCTAAAGATGATCTTTTTGATTGACTGTTGTTTTATTTGTCATATTTTGTCTTGGCAGAAACCCTTGTCAGAAGCAAGGCTTCTCTCTGCCAGGCTGTGCAAACCTGGAGGAAGAGTCATGCTCGCCTGCTCACCTGCTAGGAAGCAGAGTCAGTGGTGTTACCCTCTGCACTGGAAGGAACATCAAACCTCGTTGAAGTGAGAAAGGAAGGCAATGGAGACGCAGTGAAGAGGAAGGTAGGTGTCTTAATTGATTGTTATTTTCCAAGCAGAGAGAGCAGAGGGTGAACTGAAAGTGAGGTGAGAACCTTCAATAGACAGATAACTTCTAAAGATGGTATACAGATGTCAGCTGCAGGAATGGTTCTGTTGCTGTTCAGGACCAAACCCACACCTAGTCCCAGACTGCATTTTGAATTATGTAAGTGACTGCTCTTAGTTCTAATTTCACTTAGCTGTCACTGGCTCAAAAGGACCTCCTGTTGAGTCCTAAGGTTCAAAGTGGACCCTTCTTTGCTTTCTAAACTCATGATTGAAGCTTAGGTGCACCTAGATCCAATCTCAGACTTGCTACATGGCCCATGGTGAAGAGATTGGAGAATAAATCTTATGAGGAATGACTGAAAGAGCTGGGACTCTTTAGTTTGAAGAAGAGGAGGCTGAGAGGAGACCTCATCACTCTCTACAGCTGCCTGAAAGGACTTTGAGGAGAGGTTGGTGCTGGTCTCTTCTCACAAGCAATTAGTGATAGAACAAGAGGGAATGGGTTCAAGTTACAACAGAGCAGGTTTAGTCTTGATATTAGGGAAACCTTTTTCCCAGAAAGGTTGGTCAGGCACTGGAATGGACTTCCCAGGGAGGTGGTTGAGTTGCCATCCGTGGATGTGTTTCAAGAAGGTTTGGATGAGGTTGAGGGATGTGGTTTAGAGGTGGACTTGTAGGGTAGATGGTTGGACTTGATGATCTCAGGTGTCTTTTCCAACCGGAGTGATTCTGTGTCTAATGGAAGGCATATGAAGGGTAGAGGAAAACCCACTAAAACAGTTTTGTTGAGAATGAGTGGTTATGGATCCTACACAACTTTCAGATAGCAGCAGTTTCAGATTTCTAAATGCTATTACGGTAAATCACATGATTAATTATATAATTTATAAAAATACTTAATCAGAGCAATTAATAAAATTTGCTATAATGAACGCAGTGACTTAGTTAAAGATATGAAAATGGCTGGGTTCACTCAAGACTTAGGACAGTTTCCTAAATTAAACTACACACACACACAGGTGGAGAGGCTAAGCTCTCTAAAATCAAGATTTTACATGTTCTAGTAAATGTTTGGACCCAAATGATCTTTTGAAACCTAATTGTAGTCAGTTACTGTTGTCCTTTCTTGCTGTTTGTCAGCAGACTATCTTTGACTCTTTCTTCCTCTTCCTATCACTATATGATCTTGGAAATCCTTGTGAAATGGAAACTCTCAGAGGATTTCCAAATCAGGTGTAGATACTGGGTCACAGACTGCTGCAGTCCAGGAAAGCTCAAAGAGTCTCACTTAGGGGTGCTGTTGATAGTATTGTGAGATAATTGACCTTGGTCACTGTATTTCCATTCGGGCCACAATTCCTGTCAGGTGATTCTGCCACTTTCCAGGTTGGGCTGCAATCCAGTTAACAGGAGTTTCAGGTATAATTAAGAGGTGGCTAATTATCCTAATTCACTGTGACATGACCAGATGTCTGAACTCGCTGTACTCGTAGACAAAACATGAGTGCAGTATTGTCTGGTCATGACACAGCAATGTGGCCCAGGGCCTCTGCACCACCAGAACTGTGTCCTGCTGTTTTGTAGGAGTGATAAATAACCCCTGAGATCAACTGGAGTTCCATTGGGTTTTGTTCTCTCGTTTGATGAATCTTCATAATTTTCCACAGAAATATGAGATGGAACTTCTTCACAGTGAGGGTGACAGAGCGCTGCAAGGGGCTGCCCAGGGGGGTTGTGGAGTCTCCTTCTCTGGAGATGTTTAAAACCCACCTGGACATGTTCATGTGCGACTTGGTTGAGATGATCCTGCTGTGGTGGGGGGATTGGACTAGATGATCTTTCGAGGTCCCTTCCAATCCCTAATATTCTGTGATTCCAGTGATTTTGATGTGTTTTACTCTGTATGGCAATCTTGTAGGTATCACATCGGGGCATTGAATTCGTGATTTGACAAGCACATTGTCTGCCGTTTGATTTCGTGTTGTCAGTAGGGGGAACTGTTGCACTGTACTTTTTGGTCTTTAAATAAATGTTGGTAACTGTGTTGGTTTTTAGATTAAACATTCCTTGTCTGAGCATCATTACATGAGCACTATCTGCAATGATAAGACAGATAGTTAACACCAACCCAATAAAATAAGACAGTAGCGGGTTTGAAACCCCCTTTTTGTTTGCTGCTTCTCTACATAACCTAGAACAGAAGGTTTATGGTGGAGTGGTTGCTGGAGTGGCATGTGTTAGCACCATAAAGGATGTGATGATGCTTGGAGGGAAACTGCTATGGGGCGGGACTGAGATGAGAAGGAGATGGTCTGGCTCAGTTCAAGGAAGCTCTGGAGGAGAGCTGTGTGGATGGGATCTTGGGAGAGATAGCTTAAGAAGGGTGTGAGGGAAACAACAGTGTGGGCTGAAAAAGGAAGCTCAGGGGTAAGGAGTTGTGGCTCACATTCAGTGGAGGAGTTCAGTGGGCACATCAGCAAGGCAGGACAGCCTGAAGCGATGCTTGCAAAATAGAGGGCAAGAGGCAAAGAGCCTATGGCAGCCCAGGGAGGGGAAGGAATTTCTTCAGCTGCATTGAGTCACAGCAGTATGGTGAGGGTGCAGGTTGCAGCCCTGGAAAGAATGAATAGACACAGGCCAGGAAAGGTTCAAGGCACTGTTGAGTTAGGGAGGTCAAGGTTAATTTTCACTGTGTAACATTTAATTCCTCTTCACCAGTGTTTCAGCACCAGTGAAAGACAAAAGTAAGAAGCAAGTGTCTAAATTGTTTAGGTTATTTAAGGGGAAGGAGAAGTCTCAAGTGGTAGAGGAAGAATTCAGGACACCATGTAGTAATCTGCTCATCAAAAGTTCACAAAGTTGTTTCTAGGAACACTGAGCCAAGAGCCAATTTATGACTTTGATCTGTCTTGACCAGCCTGTAATCAAGATTCTAATCTCTTCTGTTTGGCCTCTGGTCATTATATGACTTGACTAACCTTTAATTAGAGCATGTGTCATCCCTCATTTATGTGAAGGAGACGTTTAGCAGAACATGCTGTACATGTGTTACGTCTTGTATCTGAACTCTTCATACATTCAGAACATGGACTTCTGGTCTCAGTGAGACTAGTAAACACTGTAATCATGAGAAATTGTCTTGCTGACACTGTAGTTTCTCCTAGTTGGCAGAGTGCAAATCAGCAGTTGTGCATGCACCTCAAATCCCTTGCTGTCCTCTATTTGGAGGAAAAGAGAAGGAGCAGCGATGTTGTCCTTAAGTTACATGTCGTAACAGGCTGTTTATAAATACTGGAAAGAACTCTCAGCTCTGTGTTTGTGTGTAGCTAAAGAATGATTGTTATGCTTAGAAAAAACGGTGGGTTTGGGCTGTTTGGTTGTTTTTGATTACTATGAAACTGTTTCCCCCCTTCATGTACTGAATGTGTGGTTGTATTTAAATCCGTATCAAGTCAAGATACATACCTCACCCAAATCCAAGATGATGTTGTCTTGAAGAAAGTAGTTAGTAATTAATGTGCCGTGTAGACAATAATGAGAAATTAGAAAGGACAGATAAAGAAATTTTCTCCATTGAATTGCTCTCAGATCTCTAGCTTTGCTTTCTTTGGCAGGTGTATAGGTAGAGTGACCACTCAGCAATGCAGGAGCAGGTCAGAACACATGCCTGATAAGTAGTGGGCTTTCCTCCTGAGGCTCTTTGCTGTGGCTTGTGCTTCTCCCCAGTCCTCTTCCACCCTAATGGAGGGCCATCCCTTCTGCTACGGAGAGGTTTTCTGCACTGCTCCATTGCAAGATCAAAGTGAGTTGTTCTGTCAAGCTGGGACCTCAGGAGTTCTTTTATAGTTATCTTTGAACAACAGGCAGGTGGCTTTGATGCATGCTTTATTTATCCTTTTGCCTCTTGGTGTCATACTTGCAATTTCACACTAGATGGTTTAATGTGTATCCTGGGAAAACTCAGAGGTATTGGATCTCAGGAGAAAAGATTTGGATAATCTGAGGAGGTTTTTTCTGGGAAGAAGATATTTTTCTGGGAAGAGATCATCAAGTCTGACTCCCCTGCCCCAAAGTGGGACTTCCTGAAGCTCATTGCCCAGGACTGCATCCAGGCAGGTTTTGAATATCTGCAGCCTCTCAGGGCAGCCTGTTCCAGGGCTTTGGGACTTGCACTGGAAATAAGATTTTCCTTAATTATAAGTAAAACCTCTTAGGTTCCATTACTCCTTGTCCTGTCACTGGGCACAACTCATCACAGTCCAGCACCATCCTCCCTACAGCCACCCCTCAGTTGTTTATAGTCAGTTATACATATATGATATATGCAGTCAGTTGGTAATGATCACTTTTTGTTTGGAGATAAGCTGAAGACTTTGTGATTAGTGGCTTCCAAAGTAGAGTGTGAGAAAGGAATACAAAGTTAGTGAGTCTCCTTCTCTGGAGATGTTTAGAACCCTTCTGGATATGTTCCTGTGTGACTTGGTCTAGGTGGTCCTGCTGTGGCAGAGGGATTGGACTAGATGATCTTTCAAGGTCCCTCCCAATCCCTAATGTTCTGTGATTCTGTGATTTGGGGAAGGTTCTGTTTTTTCATTTATTTTCCTGTGAGGTCAAGCTTGGAGGACAAAATGGAAACCCTTGGTGATGCAATTTGATTAGGATGTAAGTCAATGTCAGCTGGACTGAGAAAACTGTAATTCTTTCATAGTAAGCTCACCTGGGATTTGTGCTGTCAATAGTTACTTAAGTTCTTACTGTCTTTCTTGCCTGGGATCAAGATGACTCTGCGTAATGGTAATTTCTGGGCATACGTAGGAATATTTTCATTTTTGTGGTCTCTTTGATCCTCAGAGGAGTCCTTGAATTTTATTAAGCTTGATAGTTCATACTAACGGCAGAAACCAGTTTGATGCTGAACAATGACTTCCAAATGAAAAGATCAATAATTTTAGAATTAGTAATGGATTGTGTTCCGAGAAGATAACTTTGTTAATTAATTTAATAAAGTCTTTTTGCAAAGGGAGCAATTAAACCACAGTCTGATTACCTCTGCTAGGTAATACCATGAAATACTCTGTATTACACTTACAGGTTTTAACTCTGATGGTACCAAAAGAACCTCCAGATTTATTTTACTCTCTGAAGCCTCTTGTCTTTTGACGTTATTTGAGTAACAAAGCACACATCTTCAGAAACTATTTCCACTTTTTCCTATAAGATATCAAGAAACCTGAAGCAGTTGTTGCCTGTGACTGTATAGTTTGATTTAACAAGGAGGATGATGGTCCAAAGCCCATTATGTCTACCTTCTGGGATGTATGAAAGTACTATTTGCTTGGATCCTTCATTAGATGAGATTCTATTTTCCCTGGATCTCAGCCTCTCAGCATGGTGTAAGTAAGGGCCATTGTGATGGGAAGGTTAGCTGCAAACTGGCAATTCCCATGGCAGTGGGTGAGGAGCAGTATTTATGATCCTGTATTTATGTTGAAAACCATTATTGGTTTTGAATTTTCCAAGTGGCTTTTTATAGCCTGTTTCAAAATTTTCAGTATGAATCCATTTTCAGTACGATCAGTTCATACCAGAAATGAAAATGAGACTGAAAGACAACCCAAGTATCTGTGGGTGTAGAACATAAGAATATATGTGAAAATGTAACACTAAAAGTTGTTCTAAAGATGTGAAAAAACCCACTTATGTTGTTCCCTTGTCTTTGGGAGAAGAAGAAAGTGGTTTCTCAAGCTTGCTAACATGAAGTGAAAAACCATAGAGAAGAAAGCTGTAAGTCATGAAAGGACATAGGTGAAGCTCAAAAGCTGAATCTCAGTTCTTTTGCCAGTTTGTAGCAAATAAAACTCTCATTTTGCACTGAAGGTCCTTTGGTGGTGGAGTTCTGTAGGGTGGGAATGAGTCTTCTGCTATTTATTCTGGAGAAACAGATTTGAGATTCAAGGACAGAACTTCTTGATTCACGGTAGCCAGGTGATTTAGGCAGTCCAGTGTGAAGAGTCTGAGGACCTTGTGCTTCTCGTGAACAAGTTGCAGTGTCTGGCATGCATTCCTCAGGAAACCAAGCTTAGTGTCCTTCGCAGTAAGAACTGAGAGGCTTTATGATTGTGCACAGTGATTTCATTCTTGATCTAAACACAGTGACACAACTTCAGCTGTGGGGAAAAAGTCCTCCTGATCCTCCCTCGGTGGTTACACTGAAGCAGCCTGCAGTTTCAGGATTGCTGGAGTCTGCTGGGAGAGGAAAAGAGGAACATGTGTCAGGGTTCTCTCAGTCTGATACAAAAATTACACCAGGTCTTTGAGTCCTAGTGAGTGCTTTAAATACTGATTTACTCATCTATTTGCAATACAGAGTGTAGATTTGAAGGGGAGAATGATATTTGCAGCAGGAATTCGTCCCTGAGACTTGCATGTGCCCTGTGTGTTTAATTAAAAATGGAGCTAAGGTTTGCTTTGATATGGTGCCTTCTGTTAGACAACACCCTGCTGCTGTTCTGTGTGTGCAGCTAAGATGGGTGGACGGGTCACAGTATAATTGGGCATTTCTACATCTGTCCCTGTCAGGCCTTCTTGTGGTGGGAGAGCATCCCAGCAAACAGTCTTGTGTTAGACTCACACAGGGATTAAAGATGGTCCTTTCCTCTTCTGTCCTATGTTTAGTAATGTATACATTGCCAAAAACCTAAACCAGTGGGTGCTAGGGACCTAGTCTTTTACAATACAAGCCGTAAATGATTTTTTTATTCTGATGTTCTTTGACTCAATTATAATTTCTAATACTTAGTGATATGTATTTTGAACACAGAATAAAGAGGTCCTCTTTGCGCAGTTTTGAACACCAGTCCTAAAACCAACATAGATGAAAGTCTGTGGTAGCAGTTTTATTTTTCTCTAGCTCAGGATCCCCAGCATCTGCAACTCTTAGATTATCAGACAGAGAACGCTGGGCCCCTCAGTTCCAAAAGGACACAGAACTGCTGGAGACAGTCCAGTGCAGAGCCATGAAGATGATGGAGTAGAGCACCTCCCTGATGAGGAAAGGCTGAGGGAGCTGGGTGGAGAAATGGAAACTGAGGGGTGACCTCATTAATGTCTATAAATATGTGAAGGGTGGGTATCAGAAGGATGGAGCCAGGCTCTGCTCAGTGTCAGCTAATGATAGGACAAGGGGCAATGGGTGTAAGCTGGAACATAGGACGTTCCACATAAACATGAGAAGGAACTTCATCACAGTGAGAGTGACGGAGCACTGGAAGGGGCTGCCCAGGGTGGTTGCGGAGTATCCTCTGCAGACATTTAAAACCCTCCTGGATGTGTTCCTGTGTGATTTGGTCTAGGTGATCCTGCTGTGGCAGGGGGATTGGACTAGATCTTGTGAGATCCCTTCCAATCCCTAATATTCTGTGATTCTGTGATGGTGAGGCCATCTAGATCAGTATTTTTCAAGGTTTGGAAGTTCTTTTATACGTATTGCCTCCTAGACACACTGGAGTAAACCTAAGACTCGCCGAAGTTCTTTTGGGGAATGGATGAATCACAAATGCATTGTGGAGTGCTGCTACAGTGGTTATCGTTTGCAGTCAAAAGCACAAGGCAAAGCTTTTGAATTACTACCATTTTTCCAGTGCTGGTTTTGTTTAGTTCTTTCCATACCTGGGAGCATACGATGCATATCATTCAGAATAATCTTGCTTTGTGTATAGTTGTTTTGCAAACTGCTGCTTGAAGGTTTATGACCTACTTGTAGCCCAGAAGTGAAGCTCCGATAGCCACAGCAGTGCAGATAACTTGCACCACTACCATTATCTTCAGTCAGAAAAGAAACCACTAAGTTCTCTGAACTCCTGAGAACCGAACAAAAGCTTCTCAGACTGATGCGAATATCTCTTGTGGTATTTTTTTTTAGAATCTTTGGTTTGCAAGGCATATGTTATTTTTAAAGGTGCTTTTACTGGGAAGGAAATAGCATGTAGCTGTATTTGAATGCAGAGTGATGCCAGAAGGTGCAATATTAATGAAGGTTGTAGTATTTCATAGAAAGTGGCCCAGTTTGTAACTTCTTTTCCTAACATCCTAGAATGGAAACCAGACATCTGAGGGGTTTTGTCCCTCATGCCTCCTTTTTGCTGGGAGAAGTGTCTGTCTAATGGCTTGATGACTGGTAGAGCTATGGGGGCTAAATGCTGGGGTCACCTCAGGAGGGAGCTGCACAAAGACATGAGGGAGGGAGGTACAGCTGGAGTCTGTATGCCGTATGGTTTGAAGGCTACATGTCTGAAGGGGGCCTACAAGATACCTGGGGAGGGATTTTTTTACAAGGGCTTGTAGTGATAGAATGAGGTGTGATGGCTTTAAACTGAAAGAGGGTAGATTCAGATTAGATGGATAAAGGACGTTCTTCACTGTGAGTGTGATGAGGCACTGAAATGGGTTTCCTAGGGAATTTGTGGATATTCTGTCACCGGATGTCTTCACTGCCAAGTGGGTAAGTGCCTTCAGCAACCTGGTCTACTAAAAGGTGTCCTTGCCCATGGTGGGAGGGTTGGAACTAGATGGCCTTTAAGGTCCTTTCCAGTCCAAACCATTCTATGATTCCCTTATACACAGACTTCCTTTATTTCTTGAGATTGTTTGAGCCAGGAATGTAGGGATGCATCTGGAAGAGAATGATCCTGTCTGAGGAAGCAAGTGGGCTCTGCCCATTGGTGGTTCCAGTGTTATCAGCAGTAAGTACAAGCCATACAAATGAAAACATAACAATGGATTTCTTAGCATTAAAAGAGTATTTAACAACAGGGATTAGCTGTATGTGCAAACTCACATGACTATCTTCAGCTGATAAGAATGATCTCGCTGTGTGCTGCTGTATTTTGTATACTTCTGCAGCTAGTTTTGAATCTGCTGTCTTGAGCTCACTACCAGTGTTGTGTAAATCATACCATATGCTAGCCATTTTCAAAAGAAAACTGAGGAAAACAGTCATTAAAGTGATTTTCTTTGAAAAATAAGACCTTTTTTTGCTTATTTATTCTTTTGCAGTTCTGCTGAGTACAAACATCTTTACACTTCTTTGTGAACTGCATGTTTTTTCTCAGAGGATCCTAATTCTGTGTAAATGCAAAAATCTGTGGTCTTTGTGCCATATCCATTAGCACTAAGAAGGAAAACAACTCTGAAGAGAATTCCCAGATTCAGTAGGTTCTAGCTAGGGGACAGCAAAGCCTATCATTGCCTGGAAACTTCTTTTTCATCAGTCTAAAGAGATAGAAATGTTGATAGATTTAATAAGGTTCTCAAAGAACAGGAGGCTCTGTGCTGATGTGGGAGTTGTGTGGTGACTTAGAGGCAGCCACTTTTGAGCTGCACAAATGTGTTTGTTTTCAACCAATGTGGTTATATTGCCTGAATTCACCGAGGTAAACACACTTTTTTACCACGTACCTTTCTTTACCAAAAGCCAATATTGTGCTAGACAGGGAGTTACTATCAAGAAGGTGGCTATGAAGACAGGTCCTGATGAAGTTCTCAAACTTAAAAGTACTGTGCTGCCATTCAAAAAGCCCCTGCTGGGAAAGACCATAAAATTAGCTTTGCCTCATATTGCAGAAGTAGTGGTAGGAAATACAATCATAGAATGGTTTGGGGTGGAAGAGACCTTAAAGCTTGTCTAGTTCCACCAGTGGGGGCAGGTACACTTTTTGCTAGACCAGGCAGCTCAAGGCCCCATCCCACTTGGCATTGAGTTTTTTCAGGGATGGGGTATTTGCAACATCTCTGGTCAACATGTTCCAGTGTCCCACCACCCTTACAGTGAAGAACTTCCTTACATGTAATCTAAGTCTACCCTCTCTCAGTCTGAAACCTTTGCCCTTTGTCCTATCACTAAAAGCCCCTGTAGAAAGTCCCTCCCCAGCATTCCTGTAGGCTCCCTTTAAGAACTGGAAGATCACTATTAGGTCTCCCCAGACTGTTCTTTCCTCTGGGCTAAACAGCCAAAACTCTTTCAGCCTGATCTCATAGGGGAGGTGCTCCAGCCCCTCATCTTCATGACTCTCCTTTGGACCCACTCTCTATAAGTTGTTTCCAAACCAGATCTTGCTCCCCTAGCTAACTTTACTGGCCTAAACATTCGCTTGGCTTCATAGTCTGCCAGCTGGGTGGGACATGGAGAACCTTCTGAAACTAAGCCAAAGAAATGGGTATTATGAGGTGTGTTTGGTTCTAGTCTATTGGAAAGCCAGTCAAGTCTCACACTGAGGTTCAGACTATCCAACAAGCTGTTATTCATTAAAACATGAGGTCAGTGCTTTCTTTCATGAGCTTTAGGTATTCTTTTCTGAACATGGAAAATAGGCTAAGGAGACTGCTAGTTGGAAAAGGCACTTCAAGCAGTCCAGGAGCAAAGTGCAGAAGCAAACTGTAGAAGGCCATCTGGTTTTCCATCAACATTCAGGTTTGTGTGTGTTGGGGTATGTGCTAGATCACAGCAGTAAGTGTTTCTTCACTGCCCCAGGGGGGTTGTCGAGTCTCCTTCTCTGGAGATATTTACACCCTGCCTGGACGTGTTCCTGTGTGACTTGGTCTAGGTGGTCCTGCTGTGGCAGAGGGATTGGACTAGATGCTCTTCTGAGGTCCCTGCCAATCCCTAATGGTCTGTGATTCCAGTCTCTACTTTGCTATTGTGGTATTGTCTTCAAAGAGATTTTTCTAAAGATGGTTCCTTTTATCATTCCTTCTCTTTTGCTGTTTTCTTTATAGGCAAGTATGTTTGAGCTGAAGGAAGAAAGGCATGATGATAACCATGCAGATGCTCCATAGTGGCGAGGTTGCCCATCATTTATGCCAAATAGAAGCTTCAGATTTAAATCTTACAAACTTTATTATGGCAAAAATTTATCCTTCTGCAACCATTCCTTCCCATCCATCTCACAGCCAGGCTTAGGACTGTTACTACTCTCTTTATGTGTGTAGTGACGGTGCTTGGAGGCCCTGACTCAATTTGCTAAGTGTTGTATGCATCTCTCACCCAGAGTGCTTATTTTTTCAAGGTAAGCTGGTGTGCAGTTGAATGGGCACTAGAAGTGTAGAAAGGGGAATAAACGGTGACAACAGAGTAATGGTCAGCACTTGAAGTGGTAGTCATGTTGCTCTGCTGTTGAAATTCACATGTAGATGTGTTGTGTATCAAACCAAGGAGATACAGGTGAGATCACACCACCGAAGGACCGTTAGGTGTACTTTGGCAGGGTTGGGACTAGAAATGTTTAAAGGGATCTGTTTAATTTCACTAGGGAAAGACTTCCCAGATTACTTACTTATTACTTAAGTGTTCACACGCACCCCAAGACCCCCCTCTCTAAACCAATCACAAACCTCCTTCCAAAGTGCCACCACCCAAATCTTAGATTTCAGCCCTGGGGACCTCATGGTTCCTACAGCCTGAAGGAGGGTTTGTCTTCCCAGATAGCCCACACTAAGGAAAGGTGATACCCAGAATCTATTTTCCCAGCCTAGCACAGTATCTCACTGCAATTGGGCAAGAGTTGCTTATGGAAACATTGGTCATGTTGTGTTGTTTTTCTTTAATAAGGGAAGAGATGATGCAAGTGCAAATTGTTGTCATGCTGAAATGCTGTAGGTGTAGTTGCGGTGGAAAGACAATACAGTCTGGACTAATGTCTGGTGTCTCATCCTCCTTGGTATTTGAAGGTAGTAAAATACCATTTCAGTGCACATGCTAAAACTTGCCACTACATTGTTTAAAGGTAATTACTGTCATATGAATATTTATTTTATAGGAAATACAAAGAACCCCAAAGGTTTCTTTTTCAGAGATTCATCAAACCATTTTCAACTATGAATGGTGTCCAACTTCCTTTTAACTCTGTTGAAGTTAAGTAAGAGAAAGCTTGTCAGGATTTTGAGGTTTTCTGTGTGTTTAGACTGTTTGGCTCTTAACTTACAGGCTTTGAGACATCCTGAAGTAGATTTTGGACTTGATGATCCCAGGGTTCTTTTCCAACCAGAGTGATTCTGTGATCCTGCTCTGGCAGGGAGATTGGGCTAGATGGTCTTTCGAGGTCTCTTCCAATCCCTAATGTTCTGTGATTCCCTGGCTCTGTGTTGTTTCTCAGCAACAATGGTGTTGTTTCTCAGCCTAGTACACTGGCATAGCAAAACATTGTCTTTCAGTACTGCACTTGAATGTAGATGCCTTTTAATGAGAAGGTAGTCTGATCTGCTGTAAAACCATTACTTGTTACAGAGCTGTGAAGTAGAATCATAGAACCATTAGGGATTGGAAGGGACTCTGAAAGATCATCTAGTCCAATCCCCCTGCCACATCAGGATCACTTCACTGGAGAAGTTATGGAATCAGAATCACTCAGGGTTGGAAGGAACCACCTGATCATCCAGTTCCAACACCCCCCACCATGGGCAGGGACACCCCACCCTAGACCAGGCTGGCCAGAGCCCCATCCAGCCTGGCCTTAAACACCTCCAGGGATAGGGCCCCAACCACCTCCCTGCATGTGTGTCTAAATGATGGTAGTAGCTCAGCCCTCTGCTACAGGCATGGATCCTGCATCATACTGCACTTAGCAGCAGGGACTTCTACATTGGGAAAACCAACATGTACAGTACTGTGTTTATAAATCTAGCGATGTCAAACTTTCTGTCTTGGAAGGGGAAGTGAAGCTTGCTTAATCTCTTGTTTCTTTCCATCATCAGAACACTGAGTGCCCAGAGCTATCTGTGTAATGTTTTCAGGCAGCAGTCCACATTGTTAGTTTATTTCCCCTGCATTTGTTTGGTGTGTTTTGAAAAATGAAAGGATCGCAGCAGTTTTCTGTTCAATTTTGCCTTTCGAGTGCCTCTAGCAGGCCGAGTTACTAGAGGCATGCAACCTGGAAACCTAGTGTGGAATGATGGAGCTGGAGCACCGCTCAACAGGAAAGGTGGTGTTAACACATCATGGCTCTGGTATTTGATGCTCTGGGCAAAGACTTGCCCACAAAATCATCTGTTGAGAAAAGAAAACAGTATGTAGGTAATATCTGCACTTAGTCACCAGCTTTGTATGGGCAGATGCCATGGCTCCCACTTGTGCATTTGGAGGTCACCGAGCAAGGCAACGAACACAGCTGGCTTCACTCATGGATTTCCCAGTTTCACTTTGCAGAGCTGAACTCACTGAGACCATAGCTGAGACCGAACCTTGATTTTTCTTGCTCTTAAATAAAACCGTCTGGAGATTAACAAGTGAAAGCAAATTTACTAATTTTGTATTTTACAAACCAGAGCTGGTTAAAACGCTCAGCTCAAATCTGCAAGGTTCAAGACTACTCAAGGCACTGAGCTCTGCAAATGGCAACTAAGTGGCCGTGGCAACTGGTCAACAGCCCAGCAGACCTAGCTGTCCCTCTGAAGCACAACCCTTTTTTGTGCTGAGCCATCACTTTGACTTCTAGCCACAAAGAAGATCTTGCATGTTGTGTCTGAACTGGTATGCTCAGCCCACAGGCTCAAGTCATGGCAGTGGAGCTCTTTGGTTCCATCTCACCCAGAGGCTTTGAGAGCAATTTGCTGAACCCTTTGAGCACTTGTGTTCAGCCTCACTGACTCTTACAGCTACTGAGCTCAGTGATTGCTGAGCTACTTTTTGCTCCCACTCTTCTTCCTTCCCCAGCTAAGCAGCTCAAAGCTTTGAATTCAAAAACATAGTGGTGTTAGAGATGGTCTTGCCAAAGCTACTGTGCAGGACAAGTCCTGCACTGCTCAGGGTTCAGAGAAAAGAAGTCCTTTGAAAAGCTGTTAAGCTCTCAGCATTAGCTGCTTGCCCAAAAGCTCCCTCCAGATGCTGCTGTGCATTTCCATTGGGCACCTTGCTAGGAAATATGTGCTGGTTTCTTTCTTGTCTCTCAAGTCCAAGTTTCTTGCTCCTGTGTAAAGACCACCACAGTGGTACTGGTTGGGTGTTCTCATCTGCCTTAAACGTCCCTACAGCTTGTGGATGATCTTTGTTTGTGTGTCTGGATTTCTAATAGGATTTGCAAAGCTGTTTTGCCATAGCCTTAGTCTGGGTCTTACTTCATACTAAAGCCAGAAGGACTTTTTGCCATCTTCTACCAGGGAAAAGTGATTGAATTCCAAGGTTTTCATTTGTTAACAGCTCTTCTTGTGATAGCTGAGGACATGCTGTTATGAAGGAGCATAAGAAGGTGATAAATAGGTTTGTTATCTAGAAATGGTGTTCTGCTGTTGTTTTTAGAAGGCTTGTTCGTATTACCTCCAGCTAAGTTCCTACACAGCTCTGGAGAAAGCTGCCAGAGCTAATGGATTTTGCAATTAAACCCTTTTGCTGACTAACAGGACTGTTGATCGAGGGGCGTGATGTCTCAGTAGTTGCTGCTTGCTGATTGACAGCTGGATAAACATAGACTTCACAAGGATTATTGCTCAGTTTTCATAGTGCTGTAGGTGTTTGACAGGCATGCACCCTGTGACTCTTAGGATGCTTTTGAAATTTGCCTCGTTAGTGGCCTGGGTTGATTCTGAGCTTCACAGAAACAAGGTTTCCTTTGTGTTCGAGTGGCTTAAAGATTTCAGTGTTTGGTCTACTCACAGGCTCCTATGTTTAGTGAAAAACGAATGTTCTTCAGTTTAGTGGGGTTATCTATTTTGAAGGTACTGTGGGATGTTGAGTTCATTTATAGTGGCTGTGTTGAGAATGGACCAACTCATGTGCACAGGTGGCCATGAAGGCCAGTGACATCTTGGCTTGCATTAGAAATAGTGTGGCCAGCAGGAGCGGGGAGGTGATTGTCCCTCTGTATTCAGCACTGGTGAGGCCACATCTTGAGTAGTGGGTCCAGTTTTGGGCACCTCCATACAAGAGAGATGTGGAGGTGCTGGAGCAGAGGAGGGCAACTAAGCTGGTGAAGGAACTCGAGAATAAATCTTATGAGGAAAGAGTGAAAGAGCTGGGGCTCTTTAGTTTGAAGAAGAGGAGGCTGAGAGAAGACCTCATCACTCTCTGCAACCACCTGAAAGGACATTGTGGAAAGGTTGGTGCTGGTCTCTTCTCACAAGCACTTAGTGACAGAACAAGAGAGAATAGGTTCAAGTTACAACAGAGCAGGTTTAGACTTGATATTAGGAAGAATTTTTTCCCAGAAAAGGTGGTCAGGCACTGGAATGGGCTTCCCAGGGAGGTGGTTGAGTTGCCGTCCCTGGATGTGTTTAAAGATGGTTTGGATGAGGTGTCGCGGGATGTGGTTTAGAGGTGAACTTGTAAGGTAGGGTAGATGGTTGGATTTGATGATCCCAGAGGTCTTTTCCAACCAGAGTGATTCTGTGAGTCTGATGAGTGATACAATTGTGGATGCGTTTCATGAAATGTAATTCAAATAGAGTTATGACCTAGGCTTAGGTGATCCTGTTGGGACAGAGGTGTTCTTCTAGTAAATGGACAACTAAATGGAGTCCCTTTTTAAGGAAAGCACAGCACCAGAGGATGCTGCAGGTGTGACGCACACACTCTTGCAGCTCATGCCAGGTAGTGCTTCTGAAATGATGCACTGGGGCACTATTTCATGTAACTTGCTTTCAGATGACATAAAATCTCAGACCACTGTTAACTACATTGAAGCAAACAGTCTTGGAAAAGGTTTTAGTACTGGAGCCAAGCAGTTAATCAGGTGTAACATGAGGCCTTGACAAGATTTACTGCTTGTTGGTAGCTTGTACTGGGACTGCATTGTCTTTCTATATGTGCTGTGTAATAGTTTTAAGCTGTCCTTGGACAGGCCCCTATTGTAAACAAGCTGTCTGGCTCAACTGGGATATCCTGTAAAAATATGTTAATAAAAACTGAAGTCATTGTGAGGGACCCTATTCCTACCATTTCTGTTTCCCAAGCTATTCCCACTGGTGAAGTACAGCATGTGCTTTAACTCTTTCTGAGCTGATGCTTTGCTGGTGCCTGCTGGTGGAGATGTTTTAAAACCCATTTGGATGTGTTCCTGTGCGACTTGGTCTCAAAGATCCTGCTGTGGCAGGGAGATTGGGTTAGATAATCTTTCGAGGTCCCTTCCTATGATTCTGTGATCTCAGCTGGCTGCTGGGTTCTGTGAGTTCTCTTCCTTTTCACCTTACACAATGAAGAAATTACCACTGAAATGAAGCTTATTTTCAAGAGCTCATCTAATTTTATTAGCACTTATTTCATGTCCCTTCGTGTCTCAGCTTAGTCAGGTCTATGGAGAAAGTTCTGAGGAAGTACTTTATCTAAGCTAAAGGAGTGTTTTGAGGGATGTAACTTGCATTCAGTATTGGTGTATTATGTCAGGTCCTTGTAGCCTGGAGCTAGTAGGTTGAGATATAGCAGGAAACCCTTAAATGGGGTGTGATTTTCAGGGGGAAACTCTGAAAGACATCATCAGACATTCACTGAGGGCAGCCTCTGCTGTCCTTTCTGACCTAGATGCTGAAGAGGTGAGTACTTGCAAAATGAGCTGTTGTTCCTTTAAACAGAATTTAGACAGGCTGAATTTCTTAAGGAAACAGATGCTGAGAGGTCTATACTGAGGATCCTCTCACGGAAGTCACTGAAGTTTATAAACAGGTTGAGACATTGCAGTGGGCTGCCCAGCAGGGTTGTGGAGTCTCCTTCTCTGGAGATGTTTAAAACCCGTCTGGACATGTTCCTGTGCGACTTGGTCTAGGTGATCCTGCTCTAGCAGGGGGATTGGACTAGATGATCTTTCGAGCTTCCTTCTAATCCTTAATGTTCTGTGATTCTGTGATTTAGGTAACCTTCAGAGGAGATAGTAACCTGCATGAAGGGCTCCAGTTTTACAAAACCATCTATGGTTCCTGGAGGAAGACCTCTGTTAGAGGTACTTGCCTCAGTCTGCAAAGAGTAGACAAGCAGTAATCAGAGCGGGATAATTTGGAGAGATTTCTCACTGTCTTCTCTCTCTGGAGCTCTGCACAGCACAAATCCTCTAGAATATGTATTTTAGCAGGAATTTAAAGGACTTCATTTCTAGAGAACTGCATTAATCTCGCTCCAAAATAGGCCCTTGCACCCCTGTAACTTTTGTTAAAGGCAAACTCCTAATATTTTCCTTTTGTAAATTACTGTAGGACTCTGAATGTAAAGAAGGTATGAAATCTTTGTATGGATTTTCATCACCTATATGGCTGGAAACAATACTTGGATATTGTGTGGTGGTGTGTGGAGAATCAGGCCATGTGTGTGCAGCTGTTACAGGCCATTAAAATGCGACGTGAGCCCTTCTGAAAGCAAGCCTGGGATTAACTGTAAATTGATACAGCAGGTCTCAAACACAAACTTCAGATTTCTGCGTGGCAGATTTTTGCTAAGTGTTCTTCTACCAGATATTCTGGTTACACTAATCCTTCATAGAAAATAGACTGCACAGCAAGTCGTCAGCTGTTGATGCAACTTAATAATTTACAAATTTAGAAATGTGTGTTGTCTTTGCTCTGGTAAACGTTTGTCACCGAATGCTACAGGATTTACTTTCATGATTGTGCTGCTTAAAGGGTCAGTAGAGCTTGGGCAAGAATATTTGGTAGTGTTGGAGAGAACCAGATAGTGGGGCTTGGTTTAGGTTTGAAAGAAGCTTGTGAGCAAACCTCTCATAATGCAAATATTGCTTTCTTAGTTCTGGGACTTTGTTTATTGTTTTCCTCCTGATAGGGTTAGTTTAAAGTTACTGTGGTGAAATTTAAAGGATGGTGTGCTGTTTGTTTTCTGGGTATCCCTAACAAAAGTGAAATGACTCAATCGAAACAGTGAGGCTGGGCATCTGAGGTGACATGTTCACTGGACAAGCAAGGAGTGGTTTCAGTTGGAGTAGTTACCTGCAGGGAGATGGTTCCCTGTAAAACCCTGTAGCTAACCAAACCTAGTTATCGTGGATACACAGCAGAGGAACTGACCTTGGCTAAAAAATGATGCTTGCATGGTGCTGAGGGGCGAACAGCAAAGACAGGGAGCTGATGCTGGCCTCAAGTGTCTCTGCTGAGGTAAAAGCCTTTCATAACCTCTTTCTGCAAGGGTTTGGCAAAATAGAAGCTGGAGACAGGGAGAGCTGTTTCGATGTGGAATGGTCCTCAAATGGTGGTGACAACAGACTTGCAGAAAGGACCAGATGCTTAGCCAGGCTGGCTTTGTCTTGGTCGGAGGCAGCATAGCCCCACCCCAGTGAGCACAGAGCAGCTGCTCCAGCTGTGTCAGTTCCTGTGTGCTCCCACTGATGGTCGGCTGTTCCACTGGTAGTTCCTGGGTATTTTGGAGACTTTTGGGCAAGTCGATGAAGCACTTCATCAGGAAAGAATGAATAATTTTGATGTGGCAGAGAAAATGGTGGTGGTGGTCAGATGCTGGGGTGAGCTGTATAGTTCTATAACTGCTATTTGCTGCTCCTTGACTATGGCCTCTTGAGAGGAAGCAGCTAAAAGGTTTCAGGAGATGGAAGCCAAATACCATCAAGTTAGTTTTTAAGAGGCCGCAGTTTATGATGTCTTTTGATTCGCATGAATGGGAGTAGTTCTCATATCTCTGGAAGCAGCTATACAGGAAGCAGTGGCTGCTTTGCAATGGGAATGTAGACCTCATCAGCTGGTGTGTCTGCTTATGTGATTTGGTCTTGTTGGTTTTTGATGTTGTTGCTGTTTTTGTTGAATGTTAGCTTAATGCACACAAGGAATGGAGCCGTGTTTTTACAATGTGACTGTCTTCAGAGCAACAACAAAAGCAAAAAGTCAGGTAATGTAGCAAGTAAATGAGCATCAGTGGCTGCTGAGGGGTGAAATAGAGATTAATCACTCCCTTATAATACAAGAAACAGTTGCCCTTCCCTAATTTACTGCCTTTTTGTTTTGTTCCTCAGCTGTTATCTGCGCCTGGTTGGACAGGCATTGCCCCTCCTCTTTGCACCAAGGTAAAGCTGAACACTCTCCCATTCATATAAAAAGGTGATGAACTGTGTTCTACTGAATATTGATTATTCATTCAAATGCAATAGTCAAGGTAGTCATGTCTTGCAAAACATCTTGCCCTGACTTGTCTTTAAACTTTTCATTACAGTAATTCAAATTCATCATTTGCTTCCCTGCCTAAGTCAATGAGACTCAGGAGGGAGTCTACTGTATAATTTGGTATTTAAGCTGCATGCCTTTTGCATACAGTAAAAGCATCGGGGATTAATGAAAGCATTTTAATAGATTTCCTTATTCATGAATCATAGCAGAACCATGAGGTCACTTGAGATAGCCTGACTGCCAGTTTTTGGAACTGGGTAGTCTTTCTGTGCATGTGGAAAGTTACCTGGTGAACGAATAGGGGGTTTTGTTTGTCCTGTTTTGCTTTGAAGCTTTACGAGATGCATGGTAAGGCTAACCAGAATAATCTGGACAAGTACAGGACTGATGTCTTAAGTTTGATCACAAGACCAATCCCATTCCTACCAGACTAATGTGTTGTCTTCTATGTGACAAACCCAGCCACTTTAGAATGACATTTTGCAATGCATACAAAATACTCACTGGATTCATGCTAACTCCCAATCTGTCATAAAATAAGTGACATTTTCCTACAACTGC
Source organism: Rhinopomastus cyanomelas (assembly GCA_013400115.1). Lineage (NCBI taxonomy): Eukaryota > Metazoa > Chordata > Aves > Bucerotiformes > Rhinopomastidae > Rhinopomastus > Rhinopomastus cyanomelas. The sequence continues at coordinate 153,671 of VXBP01005837.1, forward strand.
ATTCAACAAACATTCATCACAGTAAAATATAATCTATTTATTCAAAGTGAAGGCAAGAATCACAGAACATTAGGGATTGGAAGGGACCTCAAAAGATCATCTAGTCCAATCCCCTGACTCAGCACGATCACCTAGACCAAGTTGCACAGGAACATGTCCAGGTGGGTTTTAAACATCTCCACAGAAGAAGACTCCACAACCTCCCTGGGCAGCCCCTTGCAGTGCTCTGTCACCCTCACTGTGAAGAAGACAAGTTGGATATGCCAGTGACATGTAGGGTGCCTCTTAGCACATGGAACAAATACTCTGTGTAATGCCTAGAAAGCAGAGTGCTCTGTACGCCGAAACGGTGGTGAAAAGAATGGCTGGAAGTGTACAGCAGAGGACGGTCTTGCCTGTGAGCAGCTTTTGATGCCTCTGCATTCTGCAGCTGGCAGAACTCAGTCTGCAGCCACTGGAAGTATTTCAGTAAAGCAATTTAAAATATCCTGGATCCAAAATAAGTTAATAATTCATTCTTTTAACAACCTTAACATATTGACCTGATTTATGATCCCACTCAGGCTTCTCTAAGGAGGCTTCTTTCACTGTTAATCTTGAGTGCAAGAATGAATAACGGGCTGGATAAGAGGGTTTTCTTTTATCCTGTTTCTTGTGTGCCGTTCCTGTATCTTAACCACGTGAGTTTACACAGTGTGATTGTAAAAATGGTCTGATCTGAACTACCCTAACTTTGCCACCAAATTACTAAGCCTTGGATGTCAAGGATTCTTGTAACTCGTCTGCCACAAGTCCACTGTAACATTTTGAGAGGAACTGAATGTGCCAACTCTGAACAAAACTAGAAAGCTATTACTTTATATTGCTGACAGATACAGAGTTCATAGATGAAATATCACCATATGGATCATTGACATCCATCAGCAAACAGCTATGTTTATAGCTCCTAGCGTGCTTCTTTTTTTTCTTTAAGTGCTAGAGAACTTAATTTCTCCATTTCTAGTGAGCCCACTTGACTTCATTCTGGCACTGGCCTCGGTGTGGCTGTGTTTCGTACTGTTCCTTGAGCTGGAGCAACTCATAAGGGGTATTGAATACGTAGTGCTCTATCTGTGTTCATAGCTCCAAAGACTGAAGAGTGTGATCTCAAAACAGCAAAATGAACAGGCATTTCCAAACTTCATTAGAAATGGAATAAACTGGATAGAAAGGCACGTTTTCTTATAAAGTGATAATTGTTTCCTGTAGAGACCATATGGAACTTGACAAGAGTAGCTGAGGTGAGCTGAACAATTTTAGATGTGAGGTTCCCTTAACCAGTCGTTAAACTGGTTAATGTTTTCTTTCACCTCCACAATCAAGATAAAGCAGTGAAGCACCTTTAGTGGATAGCACTGGGGACACTCCATGTGGGATATGAATTTGCCTGGCTGAGTAACGACATCAAAGTGTTCAGCTGTTCTGAAGAAGACCGCAGTGCATGCATTCAGGCAAACTTGGTGGAAGGCTTACAATGCTCTATAAAATCTCTGCACGTTTGCAAAAGGCTGCAAAAATGAAGACCTGTGGAATATGAGATTTAATACATAGCACTAGTCCAAACTGACTGGGTTGGGACATGGGGGAGAATTCTCATCTAATTACTGCTAAGCAGTTTTGGGGCTTTTTTTCCATGTTCCTGATTTAGTTTCAAAGCACAGAAATACTGTATCATCGTCTTCTGATTGCTCAACACATTTTGATTGTTAAAATACATTTTGCATAGTTTTTTTGGTTAACCTTACGATGCCCCCTTTGAGCATCTGTTTTAATTATATTGAAGCAAGCTGTGATTTTGTGGGCTTAAGCTTTCCAAGATTGGATGCCAGTAGCAATGTGGCTAATAAGGCTACTGCCTTACTCAAGTTCTGCCAAAGCAGAAACTCCCCAGGCTATTAATTCAGATTGGGGTTTTTTTGGGAGGAAGGTGTTAAACCTTAAAACAAGAGATCTAATGTTAATTCTGATTGCCTTTCAGACTAATTTGTCAACACATGTGCTTTCATCTCTGCAAAAATAGTACTTGGTAGATCCATAATAATGGGGAAAACTCCTGCTCGCTTCAGCAATGAGAAGGAATCGGAACAGACTCAGCTTGTGAATGTTATGGTGGTGAATATTAAGCCTTGCAGCTAGTGTTTATAGCTCTAGAGGATGTTTTGTTGTAATCTTATTCTTGTCTCTGGCGTTATTATACTGAGTAACTTATTCTGTTTGCTCAGGAGGTGTCTGTGTTTGGCATCCTGTGGAGCTGGAATATGTAATGCTTTCTTCTTTCTCAGGAAGAGTACACCGAAGAAAGAGAATAAGACAATATTTAACACAGCCTTGGCACAAATGAAATGAGTTACCATAGATCACTGTTATGTTTGAAATCAGCTATAGCTAACTGGATAACAAGGAAAGCGGTGGGAGGAAGGAGGTGCGACCAAGATTTCTTCACACAGATAAAGGCACAAGCAGATGAGCAGGACTTTTTGTTTTTAAAAAACTTGTTTACTTTTTAAGTGCCAACTGAAGTAATAACTCAGGTCACAGAATCACAGAACATTAAGGATTTGAAGGGACCTCAAAAAATCATCCAGTCCAATTCCCCTGCCAGAGCAGGGTCACCTAGACCAAGTCGCACAGGAACATATTGAGGTGGGTTTTAAACATCTCCAGAGAATAGAGACTCCACAACCCCCATGGGCAGTGATTAGCTTTTCCAAAAATATTTTAAGGCAAGACTATGTAGGTATTCATGCTCTCCTTAGTTAAAATTGCAAACTGCTTACTATTAAATGAGTGCCTCGGAACACAAACTCGAAGGGAACACCTGCAGCAAAGACGAAAGCATGAATTCACCTTGCTGTGCTCTGTTCTGCCATGACTACAACCTTGACTGCAGCAATAGTGGTTCAGAGGCAGACCAGGGGCTTCCACCCATTGATTCCACTTGCTGTAGCTGATAGGTGATCTCCTAAGTGTGAAAATCCCTGAGGATCACAGGAAGGTATCTGCAGGGAATCAGGCGATTCTCCATGTTGTCTAGTGATAGGACAAGGGGCAATGGGTGTGAGCTGAAACATAAGAGGTTCAACATAAGAGAAGGACATATGAGAAGGAACTTCTTCCCAGTGAGGGTGACAAAGCACTGGAATGGGCTGCCCAGAGGGATTGTGGAGTCTTCTTCTCTGGAGATGTTTAAAACACACCTGAACATGTTCCTGTGTGACTTGGTCTAGGTGATCCTGCTGCGGCAGGGGGATTGGACTAGATGATCTTTTGAGGTCCCTTCCAATCCCTAACGTTCTGTGATTTGATCTGCTCCTCACTTTCCTCCTCATATCATCTTGAGAGGTATGTGAAGCAAAATATGCATTAGCTGATTTGCTGTCATGCAAGCCCATGTTGTGTTCTCTCTTAGCAGTGAACTTCATCTTGCTGCTATCAAGCAGATAATAGGCAAAGTATTTCCCAGTTGGAAGAACTTATACCACTGGTGTTTTGGGGACTTGCTGTGAGCCTGGAGTGATGCATTTGCCTCCCAGAGCTGCAGGGAATGAGAAAAAGTGGGCGTGAAAATTAGCTATGGAAGTGACAGAACAACTAGGTGATGTTGACTGTTGGACTTGATGATCTTGGAGGTCTCTTCTGACTTTAATGATTCTGTGATTCTAAAAGCTGGCATCTGGGATCAGGTTATTCTTTCTCCTATTCAGCTAACATTGCTGTGGGTCTTCTAGGAAAAACTAAGTTGAGAAGAGCAGTTTTGACAGCTGTGCTGTGCTCTTCTGTTAATGAAAACATAATCTGTATGTCCTAAGGGGAAAAACCAGCTTGCTATTCAAGTGTTAACTGTGTGTTTTTGTGCTGGATGTCTGTGTGGTGGCTTAACCCTGTGCAAAGCAGTGGTACAACCCTACACTGTGTTTGGGCTTCAGGAAGTTTGCCTGGCTATATGTTGTTTCTTAAGATAAAAGGGCAAAAGTTATCCTAAACCCGATTCCCTGGTTCGGGTGTGTGTTTTGAAATACTCATGAAGTATGGACAAGGGGTGATTATGTTGACAGTGATATTTTTTTATTACATCTTCACGTAAACAGCTTTGGCTCTGAGCTTCCTGATGTGTGGTGTATGGAGTGGTGGCAGATAAGAGCTTTGGAGCAAACCCAGACTTTCCTGAGGAAGAGATACTGCAACTGTAGGAGCAAGCTAAAAGTGAAGTCCTTCACCACCTGACACCTACAAACCTCCAGTCTTAGAGAATGAGTTTCAGAAAACTCTTGATTTGCTGAAGATTAATTTCACTGTATTTCCTAAGGACATTTGGTTGCAGTGAGGGCTGAAAGAGCAAGAGAGAAGAGGCTGCAGAAGTAACTGCAGCCCTTCTGCTCCAGTTGGAAACAACACAGAGGCCTAAATAGGCATCACTGGCAAATAAGACTGCACTTGCCCCTTAATTAGTTTAATCCTGCTGGCAAGGGCTAGGGCTTTGTCTGCAGGTAGCTGAACATGTTAATTGGTATTTCATACCCCTTTCTGTGCACACCTTTCATTTGCAATATTTTATCCTCAAAAGCTTCAAAGGCTGAACTGCTGTACTGCTGGAAAAAGCCCATCGTACAGATGCTGAGCAAACTACAGCGATGAGAAAGGAGCCTGCCCTGAGGGAAGGAGTGGGAAGCCCCAGTGTAACATATTGAAGGATTCAAGAGTAATATGTCTGTGATTAATAAATTCATGAGAAGCTGTTGTGCAACAGTACACAGAACAGATCAGTGAGTAATCAGCTGAAGAGCCTTGTTTCAGTAAATTAATAATTATGCAGGACTGCAGGAAGCATTTTAGTGGATGATCTGGAGCACTGTCTATGAAAAGCCTAAGTTCTAAAGGCTTCATTACAATCTAACATTAATAGAAAAAGTTTCATTATTAAAAAATTGCATGAAGCCTTTTTATTTTAAATTAATTTGCGACAATATTGCAGCCATAGTTTAAAAATATTGCAGCCATAGTTTAAAAAAACAACAATACAAGACTAATCAAAGGATAAAATGAACCTGTGTGAATTCACCTCATCACTGAGCTGAAGAGACTAGTTTTCTGAAGGGTCTGCTTTTAAAACTGTTATGATGTTTAGTTTCAGTGTGGCTTTTAACTGGGAGTCCTCTGCTCCTGACGTGCAAAATCATAGCTAATGCTTCAGCCTGGATATGTTGCTGTGCCACTTGGTCCAGGTGATCCTGCTCTGGCAGGGGGATTGGACTAGATGATCTTTTGAGGTCCCTTCCAATCCCTAATGTTCTGTGATTCTGTGATAAGTGGATGAGGCAAAATTGCATCAAATCCTGAATGTTTTGCCATCTAAAGTCCAGACTTCATGTCCAGCTGCTACCGCCACTCGGGATAAGCTCACTACTTTTGGCCTGACCAATGTTTAGCAAATAAAATCTGGCAGTTCAAAAGACTGAGGGCATGATAAACTCAGATACTTACCCATATCAGAGCCTGGATGTTTCAACAAGACCGGGTTGCTCATTAACGTTGATAGCCTTTAAAAGAAATCCTTCCTTATGTCTGAGCTTGATTAAGGCCTCATGACTCTGAAAGTGTGCTGCCAGGGGGTGAGCAACCTGCAGACTAGCCAGGATTGATAACGTCCTAGTTTCTGCTCTGGAAAAAACCCCAGGCAATGCTTTACTCAAGAGCTTTGAAATCTCACAGTGGCAACAGTTGGCGAGTGAAATGTACAGTGGTCTCTGCAGTACTTGCTCGTCCCTCTGATCCCATGCCTGCTGGAATTTCTCACATGGAAGAATTTATCTCTTCTTTAAACAAGAAAATGTAAATTAATGTCTTTTGTTGGAAATGTGCTGAATAAGGATCTCCTACAGACCTAGTTCTGTATGTAGGCAGAGTTCCTGGACTCAAACCATTCATTTTTCTCCCTACAGTCAAAACCATTTATTACAGCCTACGTAGTTTTGCTTGCTGTCTACCAGCTTTGTTTGCAATGAAGTATCCAGCCTTCTGGAGACTTTTCTCTCTTTTCTGGTATGCTATCTCAGTAGATTTAGCAGCTCTAATTCTCCCACTGTGGCAAATGTGTTTTATCCATCCCTTCATCATTTCACCGAGACTCCCTCGCCATCAGTGTTCTTTTCAAGGGCTTCAGTAGCAAATGTGTCCTCAGTAGCTGCATCTCTGTTACCTTTTTGCATTGCTTGCTTCAACAGGCCATTCAGTTTGGTGGCCTTGCTGACTCATCATTGACTTTGACAGTGTGCTAAACATTGCTTTGATATCCTGGGGTGGATCAGAACAGGGATGGTTAGCAGACTGAGAGAAGTTCTCCTGCTCATCTACTCTCTCCTGGTGAAACCATATCTGGAATCTTGTGTCCGGTTCTGAGCCGCTCAGTTTAAGAAAGACACAGAACTGCTGGAGAGAGTCCAGCACAGAGCCACGAAGATGATGAAGGGAGTAGAACTCCTCCATTATGAGGAAAGGCTGAGGGAGCTGGGTCTCTTGAGCTTGGAGAAAAGGAGTCTGAGGGGTGACCTCATTAATGTCTATAAATATGTGAAGGGTGGTTGTCAGGAGGATGGAGCCAGGCTCTGCTCAGTGGCATCTAGTGATAGGACAATGGGTGTAAGCTGGAACATAGGAGGCTCCACATCAATATGAGAAGAAACTCTTTACAACTACCTGAAAGGACATTGTAGAGAGATTGGTGCTGGTCTCTTCTCACTGGTGATTAGTGACAGAACAAGAGGGAATGGCTTCAAACTGCAGAGGAGAGGTTTAGACTGGACATTAGGAATTTTTTTTTCCACAGAAACAGTAGTTAGATGTTGGAACAGGCTGCCCAGGGAGGTGGTTGAGTCACCATCCCTGGATGTGTTTAAAGGTCGTTTTGATGTGGTGTTGGGGGTGAACTTTGTAGAGTAGGGTTAATGGTTGGACTCGATGATCTCAAGTGTCTTTTCCAAATGGAATGATTCTATGTTTCTATGTATAACAGGAGCAGTCCTTGTGCCCTGCTAAGTACAGCACATCTGACTTTGACTGGTTCCTGCGATGAGTGATGTGCTGGAGGAAAGGCTCCTTTTTATTTCTTTCTCTCAGACCCTTCTCTCATTAGCTTTTTAAGGAAAAAGAGTAATCAATCCCTTAAGTAGGTATTTCAGAACTCACAGACAAATTATACAGATGAAACAGGAGCTTTCAAGCTGTTTTCTCTCTCTCAGATGTGCTTTCTTAAAGAGAATAATTATAGAAACCACAGGGTTATGAGCAAGCCCTTTCTAGTAATGTGTTATATTAAAACGATAAATCACTCTCTTTCATGAATGTGCTTTTACTCTGTGGAAGCTGTTGGGTAATGTAGTCCAAAGTCAACTGAACATCTTTAGTTACTTCAGAGATAACTTGTCCCACAGATGGTTTCAATTAATATTTGTTCAGGGCTGTCTAAAGCAAGTAGCCAGCTGGCTTGTTTAGTAAGTATTAGTTAGAAATATCTCTATGTGAGTTGTGACCTTCGGCTCTGCTGTAGGCTGTTGGATAAAACTCCCAGGAGGGCTTGGCACAGGGCTTTCATTTATGTCCTTCTCTCTTTCTTCACCCCATGTTGGAAATGGGCACAATACCCAAGGCTGGTGTGGGGTGTTTGAGGAACAGAGAGAGTGATCTTTGTTAAGCAGTTATTATGAGTTTTACAGAGTAGCTTCAGTGTTCAAAGTCTGGTTCAGCCTAGCTCTTCTGCTTCAAATAAGCACATAGTTAGGAAGAGTACTTAAGCATGAAGAGTACTTCATCCTGGCTTGTATTTGAAATAGGGTGGCCAGCAGGAGTAGGGAGGTTATTGCCTCCCTGTATTTGGCACTGATGAGGGCACATCTTGAATATTGTGTCCAGGTTTGGGCACCTCCATACATGAGAGATGTGGAGGTGCTGGAGCAGGTGCAGAGCTGAGCAACAGAGCTGGTGAAGGGCCTGGAGGATAAATCTTATGAGGAAAGGCTGAAAGAGCTGGGGCTCTTTAGTTTGAAGAAGAGGAGGCTGAGAGGAGACCTCATTCTCTACAACTACCTGAAAGGATGTGCTGGTCTCTTCTCACAGGCAATTAGTGATAGAACAAGAGGGGATGTGTTCAAGTTACAACAGGGCAGGTTTAGACTTGACATGAGGAAGAATGTTTTCCCAGAAAGGGTGGTTAGTCACTGAAATGGGCTTCCCAGGGAGGTGGTTGAGTCGCCATCCCTGGATGTGTTTGCCAATTGTTTGGATGAGTTGTTGAGGGATATGGTTTAGGGGTGAGCTTGTAAGATACAGTAGATGGTTGGACTCAGTGATCCCAGGGGTCTTTTCCAACCAGAATGATTCTGTGAACATGACTCATGCACTTCATTGGCTGCAGTTGTTTAAAAAATAGCAAGGTCCTTTTAGTTAAACCAGTACTGGAGATGAAGATGTTTTATTACTTGAACAGTAAGAGTGAACTTCAAAACTTAATGAGCGAACTTCAAATAACAAAGTGGATATTTTGAGGAAAAGAAAGCCTGTCCCTTGATGAGATCTGGGAAAACAAATGCTTTGTAATATGTATTAGAGAACAAAACATGCAGAGGACCAACCACCATCAATGTATGGAAGTGTATTATAATGTGCATGTTTTGTTTATATAAAAATGAGAATCTCTGTAGTAAACAGAATAATAATCACAGAGAATAGCTGAATCACACACAATCCATGAATGCTGGAAGTATTGCTGTGAATCACATTTGGACAGAGAAACTAGTGATTAATCCTGTGACATTTGCTGGAGTATATTTTTGGATTCAAGCAGGTAGTGGGATGGTTGGAGTAACTGCATTGATGAGGAGTGAAGAGGGTAATGAAGAGGAAAGTCGCAGTGATGTGTTTGGTCTGATTCTGTTTGGACAGAGTGAGAAGTTTGGCTGAGGCATCAGTTAACATTACTGCTGCCTTCCTTCTTCCAGGAGGAGTACAGTTGGTTCATGCCGGTGTCCCTGGGGCCTGATTCAAGATCCTTGCTTCAAGAAGGTAGCAAATAGAATCTCTTACAAGCACTGCATTCACCTATGATGGGAGCAGAAACACCATATACATGTGTTACTCATTTGCTTCTTGTTGGCAAAAATGTGCACTCCTGAAGAGCTCACTATGTTGTAATAAAGCTGGGGGACGAAGAAATTGCTTTCCCTGTGTCTGAGACATACACAACCCCAGTGAGCGGCTAACGTTTGAGGAAGATGGGAAGAGCTCTGGTGCTGGCAATGTCTGTCTGGCATGTGCACTCACATCACTCACAGCTGGATTACCTTCCACAGGCTTGTCTTGCAGTTAAACCAGAAGAAAAAATGGTCCTTTCGTGCCCTGGCTAAGTTGCTCTCTTCAGCTAGCAGGGGAGTGGAAGGCTTTCCGGCTAGCAAAATTATTTTGATGGAACTTCCAGAAACCTCTGCTTTCTGAGATCTGTAGCCATTGGTTTTGTCATGCTGCACTTCTGTGTATTATTTATACTTCTTTCATTGTTGCTGCCATCCATAGACCAGTGTGTAGCCAGCAGAGGCTTCAGCTGAGCTGCCCATGTGCCTGCACTTTTGTCTGGAGTCAAAACGTGTTTGAATCTACACTTGCAGTCAGTTCCCCTTTAAACTGTAAGAAAAATCACAAAGCTAAGAGAATCACACATAATTAAAGGAAATAACATGCATACTAACTTCCTTATCTGTAACTGCTGCAATGATGAAGGGAGTAGAACACCTCCCTTATGAGCAAAGGCTGAGGGAGCTGGGTCTCCCTCAGCTTGGATAAAAGGAGACTGAGGGGTGAGCTCATTAATATTTATATGTATATAAAGGATGGGTGTCAGGAGGATGGAGCCAGGCTCTTCTCAGTGTCTTCTAATGATAGGATGAGGGGCAATGGATGTGAGCTGGAACATAGGAGGTTCCGCGTCAATACAAGAAGGAACTTCTTCATGGTGAGGGTGACAGAGCACTGGAAGGGGCTGCCAGGGGGGTTGTGGAGTCTCCTTCTCTGGAGATGTTTGAAACCCACCTGAACATGTTCCTGTGTGACTTAGTCGAGGTGATCCTGCTGTGGCAGGGGGATTGGACTGGATGATCTCTCAAGGTCCCTAATGTTCTGTGATTCTGTGACATCATTCAGTATTTGTATGTAGGATGACACCTTCTGTAAAACATAACTCCTCATTCAAAGACTTGATAAGTACATTGTAGAGATTTCACATCCTTTCAGCCTGGGAATAACTATTCCTGTGTCATATTCTGCAGCAACTTGTTAAGCATCAGTATGTGCCATATGGGTTTTATTATTAGACTACACTTGCTTTTCTTCTGAAAGAAAGTTTGAATGTACCTTCATTTCAATCCCAACACTTTTGTGTTGGGTAATTTGTTTACAAGAATAGCTGTAGGCTGAGGTCCGTAACCCAAGTACAGGTTTTCTTTCTGAACAGTGTCCGTGATAACAGAGGGCCATACAAAACACAAGAACACTCATCTCTATTGTCTTCTTTCTGTGGGAAGGAGGATCCCCACAAATAGATGTTACGTGAGGCTACAAATCTCAGTCTGAGCACAAAAACATACAAAAATCAAAGACTTCTGTGAGAAGTGTCTGACATGCCAACAGAATGTCCATAATTACCCTGCTGTGTGTCAGGCTCTGTATCCCTGTGTGCATGGAGATTGCAGCACAAATACTTTACTGGTGATGCTTGTCTTTTGATGCACAAAGAGACTCTTCTACGTGGCTTCAAACTGTAGATTTTTTCCCTTTGTCGCTTCATGTGAGGACTGATCTGACGTGAACTTTTGAATCCTACAGGACAGTGGGCCTTTCCTTCCCCTAATTATATTTTTTAATAATTTGCTTGTGACGGGATGCCTGCAGCTGTATCTCAGAAAGACTTCTTTTACTGAGGGAGGACAGATTCATTTGTTCTACAAGGGACCTTCTCCTGTTCAGCAACACTGATCGTATAATCCTTTGAGTGAGTTGGTGCATAGCATTTAGGAAGTTTGAAATTTCAAGCATTACCTTGTGATCAAACTCTTCCTTAAGCTTTTGAAATACATTCCAAGTACACAGAATTAGCAAGAGAGCAGTTCAGAAGGTTCATTTAGTTCTCTTGTGGTTTTGATTTATTTTTTTCCTCCATTTTTCTCTTCAATGGATGTGCTTACTTCTGAACTGGAAAGCAGAGTGACTAAGGTAGGTGAGCTGGGAAAGATGTTTGTGGTTTTTTAAAAAACAATAAGAGAAGAAAACCTTCTTGGGAATAAAACACCTCCCTCGTGAGGAAAGGCTGAGGGAGCTGAGTCTCTTTAGCTTGGAGAAACAAAGACTGAGGGGTGAACTCATGAATGTTTATAAGACCCCCACAAAATACTATTTAAAAACAACCAGCCCCCACAGAGTCAAAACAGTTCTTTGAACTGCTGGAGAGAGTCCATCACAGAGCCATGAAGATGATGAAGGGAGTGGAACATCTCCCTCATGAGGAAAGGCTCATAGAGCTGGGTGTCTTTAGCATGGAGAAAAGGAGACTGAGGGATGACCTCATTAATGTTGATAAATATGTGAAGGGTGGGTGTCAGGAGGATGAGCCAGGCTCTTCTCAATGTCCTCTAGTGATAGGACGACGGGCAGTGGGTGTAAGCTGGAACATAGGAGGTTCCACATCAATATGAGAAGGAAATTCTTCACGGTGAGGGTGGCAGAGCACTGAAAGGGGCTGCCCAGGGGGGGTGTGGAGTCTCCTTCTCTGGGGACTTTTAAAACCCACCTGGATGTGTTCCTGTGACTTGGTCTAGGTGATCCTGCTGTGGTAGGGGGATTGGAGTAGATGGTCTTTTGAAGACCCTTCCAATTCCTAATACTCTGTGATTCTGTGATTTCTATCCACGTTTATCTAATAACGTTGATGTGGCAGAATACTCCTGATTCAAACATCAGTGCAGGAGGTGATCTTCAGTGAATGTTTTGCAAAGGCTAAGATACAGCAAATGATTTTGAGAATTCAGTGCTAAGCAAGGTGTTTTGTCCCAGGCATTTTGAACAACTTTGCCAATGGCTCTGCTTCTGATGTCTTCTATCTTGTGAGTGGAAATGTTTTAACCATGGTATGATGTTAAATTACTGTGGGGAAGAAAAAAACCCTGAAAATTAGCCATTAACCATCAGATTGCACTTTCATAGTGATATTGCAATTAGATGCTTGTGTCTGAATTGCTGAGTCAGCTTCTAGGAGTGGGAACAGTTCTTCCTCTGCACCTCTTCTGCAGAATGTGCTGCTGAGCTTGGGAAGACTTGACTGGTTTTCCTGGGTTTGGCTGCCCTTGGTCTTGAAATTCCCAAGCAGTGATGCATGCAGTGTGGTAGGTGGTTTGTAATTTCACAATGGTGGATGAGATACGCTACCGAGAACTTAAATTTTAGGTTGGAATTGCCCATATTGGGATTTTTGTGTTGGCTTTTTTTAGGTTTTTATTTTTCTTTTGGTTACAAAGCCACTCTGTAATAACTACCACACTTGAGAAGGACTTCTTTTGTTTTCAGCCTTCAGAAATGATTTTAGTATAGCTTGGAGAAAAGGACACTGAGGGGTGACCTCATTAGTGTTCATAAATATGTGAAGGGTGGCTGTCAGGAGGATGGAGCCAGGCTCTGCTCAGTGTCATCTAATGATAGGACAAGGGGCAATGGATGTGAGCTAGGACAGAGGAGGTTCTACATAAATATGAGCAGAAACATCTTCACGGTGAGGGTGATGGAGCACTGGAACAAGCTGCCCAACGTGGTTGTGGAGTCTCCTTCTCTGGAGACATTTAAAAACCCGCCTGGATATGTTCCTGTGTGACTGGATCTAGGGGATCCTGCTGTGGCAGGGGGATTGAACTAGACGATCTTTCGAGGTCCCTTCCAATCCCTAATGTTCTGTGATTCTGTGATTCTTTTGTTTTCAGCCTTCAGAAATTATTTGATCATTACTTGATGCAAGAGAAGTAATTAGGCCTTTGAAACACAACTGGTAGTTTAAAGGTTTTATCTTAGTGGGATGTAGCAGTTGAGGTGATGGCTCTGAGAGAGTTTTGTGGCTGTGTAGAAGTGTTTGGGCTGACTCAGAGAGAGAACCTTGTGGGAAGAAAAGTATCTTTCTCTGCAGAAATACTTGTCCATTTGTTTTGTTTGAAAGAAACGGTGTCTCTTGTTTGTGTAGCAGAGTTGACTCAGCTTCGGTTGGTTACCATAGCTGAGCAGTGTTTCTGCATTTCCATGTGAATTTGTAGTGTTTCCCAGGCTTGGTTGAGGCTTTGGGGATCTTGCTGCATCACTTGTGTTAGCTGCCTGTGGAGCTGCACTTCCCTGCACTGAACTTGGAAAAACATCAGTATATGTGAGTATGGTGTTAAATGATAACATCTGATGAGGAGCTGTGTGGTCATTCTTAAAAGTTTAGCTTTTCGTAACGAGATACCTAGCCAGAATGAAGAGTGTGTGTCAGGAGGATGGAGCCAGGCTCTTCTCATTGCCATCTAATGATAGGACAAGGGGCAGTGGGTGGTAAGCTGGAACAGAGGAGGTTCCACATCAATATGAGAAGGAACTTCTTCATGGTGAGCATGACAGAGCACTGGAAGGGACTGCCCAGGGGGGTTGTGGAGTCTCCTTCTCTGGAGACATTTAAAACCAGCCTGGACATGTTCCTGTGCGACTGGATCTAGGTAATTGTGCTATTTGACTAAATGATCCTTTGAGGTCCATTCCAATCCCTAAATTTCTGTGTAACAGGGATATTTAAACCTTTCTTCTGCTGAAGTCCTTCCTGTACTGCACATCCTTACTTTGGATCTTTTCTATCTGTTATGTTTTTCTGTTTTCATTTTCCCTGTTGCACAGTGTTGGGGACCTCTGACTTTCCTAAGAGGCAATTCCAGAACTGATCATGACAACAACTTTGATAATGCTGCTGTCAGAGGACACTGCAGCTATAAATAATTCTCTTACAGGGAAGGCACCTACAAATGGTTAGAGCAAGCTGATGTAGAAAAACTTTTGCTTGGAATATAGCTAGCACCAACTTACATGTCACCTGCTGTCTGTCTTTGATTTGCCAAAGAAGTTATGTTGATTACAATGGTTGTATTTGAAAGTAGAAATTGTGAGGAGGGGTGTACGTCACTGAGAACTGCTGCTCAACCTGCAACAGAGCAGCAGACCTGGATGTTCACGAGGTTCCTGAGGTTCTCATGTAAATGGCCAGGAGAGCTAAGAGGCCTTCCTGGAGGCAGCAGCTCTCTCACTAGAGTGTCTGATGAGATATTGAATGGAGAGTGTAGAGAGGTGGGTGTTGTTCTTTCCTCACAAGTAACAAGTGATAGTGCAAGAACAAACAGCCTCAGGTTGTGCCAGGGGAAGTTTATGTTAGACAGTAGGAAAACCTTCTATATTGATTGAAAGGATCATCAGGCATTGGAACAGGCTACCCAGGGAGGAGTTGAATATCTGTCCCTGGATGTGTTTAAAAGTCAGGTAGATATGGTGCTCAAGGACGTGGTTTAGCGGTAGGCTTGGGACAGTCAGCTTAATTGTGGGACTGGGTGATCTTGAAGTTCTTCTCCAACCTAAAGGGTCCTTTGGTTCTGTGTTGTGGGCATTGTCAGGCTTCAGTAACTACCTCCACAATGCTCAGGAATTGCAATGTGTGCATGCAGGGCGTGCAGCAGCTCATGCAGAAGGGGCTTATCCTTGGTGGGCACTCACAGAGCGATGTCTGCAGCTCTGGCCATGGGATCAGACAGCCTGATCCGTGTGGAATCCACAGTGAAACCACAGCCCATGGCCAAACTGCCTAAAACATCCCCCCACACCAGCACCCTGGGAAGAGGGTGGATCCAACAGCGTTGAGGACTGAAAACTCACAAAGCTAGGAACTAGCAGGAGGAAGAAGCTTACCACAAAACCCAAGGTGCCATTGCAGAGCACTTCATGTCTCTGCAGGCTGCACAGCTCTTTTGGGGAGCTTTTTGAAGCTCTCAGAAGGAGCTGCCTCTGCCCTGAAGTGTCATTTTGCGGGGGAGGGTGGTGGGGTCTGAGGCAGCATTCCCAGCAGGCTCTGAAACACTCACCTGCATGGAGAGCAGAGTGGAAAGATGGGGTCAAGATCCTGATCAGGAATGGTTGTTACTAATTTCTTTCAAACCTAAATTATCTTCCCTAGAATACCCGCACTAGCCCGTTGCTGTTTCTGTAGTACTGAGTTTTGACCAAGCCTTTAACTTTTCACTGGGGAAAATATTTTGTTGAAGCAGTTTTTGACCACTTCTGAATTGAAGCAGTTGTTTTTCCCAGCAAGACCTGAGACTAATCTCGGGAGCTAAGCAGCTGCTCTGAAAATCCACAGGTAATGAAATAGTAATGAGTCTGTGAGTGCGCAGGGCTGCAGGGCTCCTGGGATTCATCTGGAATCGCCAACATCTGTGTGGTCACAGATTTAGACGCTAGTGTGGGAGTACAATAGGCAGCACTAAGGGGTGTCGTGGGGAGTGGGAAATACAATATTCGCTTTGAAAGAAGTGTGTTAAACAGAAAAGCTTCTGAATTGCATTTTACATCTTTGTGGTTCTGATTGAATGCGGTGGTTTGAGCTGCATTCATTCCACATCCTGAAGAGTTCTCAGGTCCTCTGCTGTGTTACCTATCTATCAAACATGGGGGTGGCTTGTAGGTGAATTGAAGCTTTTGTCTGTTTAGAGACAATCCGGCCTGGGAGAAGCCTGTTTGAAAAGGTGGAAAATCCAACAAATAATATGCGATGTGGTAATGCGGTTCTTCAGCAGTGGAAGTTTGCTGGAGAGGTGTTTGCCGGGAGGTGAGTGAACGTGGACAACACACAGAACTAGCTGCTTCCCCAGCCCCATCTGTGCACTTGGAGAGGGTGACGCTGGGGGTAGATGCCTGTGCCCTTGCCCTGAACCCCACTTTAAGGCCAGGGACCGGCCGAGAACAGCTCTCGGGGCTTTTACTTCTCCACTTTTCGCACAATGGGGTGGTCGCCCTGCATTGTTGCTGGCTTCTGTGCTTATCGGGCTAGGGCTGGGTAAGATAAGCGATGGGGATGTGGGGGGCGGGAGCGG